>OX030949.1:172302829-172496697 GCA_943735915.1 Pherbina coryleti | reverse complement strand
GGTAGTTTTGGTTCACTGGGATCTTATTGAATGATAAATTTTATTATTAAATAATTACATACTCCATAATTATGATATGACAAGAAATAAATGTAATTTTAGTTTATCATATTGATAGTATACTTGTGTGGTATAAATAAAGGGTGTTCTTTTTAGAGGTATAGAACTTCGAATTGAAATAAAACACAAGAAAATCGTTTTAATGTCCATTAATGTCCGTTTTAATGTTTGTCGGCGTAGACGAGCGACTTCACATATCCCCAAAGAAAATAATCCAATGGTGTCAAATCACACGATCTTGGTGGCCAATTGACAGGTCCATTCCGCGAAATTATGCGCTCATCCTTGTTTCCTTCAATAAATCGATTGTGACGTGCGCTGTGTGGCATGTAGCGCCGTCTTGTTGGAACCACAATTCATCCACATTCATGCCATCCAATTCGGGAACAAAATAGTCGGTTATCATGGCACTATACCGGTCTCCATTAACGGTAACTGACGCTCCAGCATTATTTCGGAAGAAGTATGGCCCAATGACTCCACCAGCTCATAGAGCACACCAAACAGTCAGTTTTTGTGGATGTAATGGCGTCTCAAGGATCTCATGTGGATTCTCTTCACTCCAAATACGGCAATTTTGCTTGTTGACGTAGCCATTCAACCAAAAATGAGCCTCATCACTGAACAAAATTTTGCGATGAAAATCAGCATCGAGATCAATCTCATTTTCGGCCCATACACCAAAATCATGACGCATTGCATGGTCTCACGGCTTTAATTCTTGCACAAGCTGGATCTTGTAAGGTCGCACGCCAAGATCTTTGCGCAAAATCTTCCATAAAGTTGATGGACAAAGCTCCAATTGCTGTGCACGGTGGCGAATCGATTCATTCGGGTCCTCTTCAACATTTTGCTCTACAGCGTCAATTGTTCCTTCGGTGCGCACTGTTTGACGTCTCTGCGGATGCGTATTATCACATAGAGTAAACGTAGTGCGAAAACGACCCATAGTTAACCGAATTAATTGATCTGATGGACGCTTATGTCGACCATAAAATGGACGAAGCTTGCGGTAAGCTTCGCGAACTGAACCATTATTTTCGAAATAAATTTGCACGATTTGCAAGCGTTGTTCTTTTGTCAACCTGTTCATGATGAAATGGCAAACCAAACTGAACATTAATGACATTAGAGTTGCCAGATTTGACCACAAAATGCCAGTTTTATCTCTATTCGAAAAACAAACTACTAAAAAAAACACCCGTTATATAGCAAAATAAAGTAGCTGTACTCAATAATAATAGTTGAAAAATCACCACCCGAGTCGATTTAGCCATGTCCGTCTGTCTGTCTGTGATCACGATTACAGCCGTAATATTCAAGCTATCATCACGAAATTCGATATTTAAGCTTTTATCTAAAAAATAAAGGTTAAGTTCGAAAATGAGCCAAATCGGATGAAAACCACGCCTACCTCCCATACAAAGTGACTTTATCAAAACGGTAAAACCTCTTATAATTCCATAAATATTAATGTCTGGACTTGAAATTTTGCATATAAACTTTGATATATAACATGTACTCTGTGTATGAAACTCATTGAAATCTAATAAAAACCACACCTACCTCCCATACAAAGTGACCTTATCAAAAAAGAAAAGAGAATATTTTCTGTTAATACTATGACGAAAATGTTTTTACAAATAAACATTTTTTTTGACTGATTAAGACTTTGAATATACTTCGTTTCGGACGTGGGGGTATTTTAACTTCGGCCCAATCGCAGATCATATCTTATTAGTTTTTACTCATTTTAGAATGCAAAAAAGAAACATTTATGATTCATTTCTGAACTCATTTATGAATGCGAAAAAGAAACATTTTTGATTCATTTCTGAACCCATTTTGTAATTCATTTCAGAATGCAAAAAAGAAACATTTATTATTTATTTCTGAACTTATTAATGAACATTCGTGGAACTAATATGATAAAAAAATTATTCTTTTTCGACTCAAAATAAGTTTTTTAAGAATTTGGCAAAAGAAGTACGTTTTTATTTATGGTAAAAGTTTTCACAAATTTGATATTCTATAGCAAACACTTTAAAGCGACAAAATAAAAAAATCAAAAATTAAAAAAAAAAAATCCTACCCAAAAACGTTCGCAAAACTCTCACCTTACGTAAAACCTTCGCTCATGGTTCTGTGGATTGGGAAAATGTAGCAACAAAAAAAGCCCAGGCTACGATCAAACAGACAATATGGTACTAAAGCACTTAACAGAGAAGTCTATGCGAAGACTTACAATTATATTCAATGCCATACTAAGGCTTCAGCACTTTCCAACAGCCTGGAAATGTGCAGAAATAATTATGATAATTAAACCAAAGAAACCAGAAAACTTAGTGAACTCTTATCGTCCTATTAGTTTATTGGTCGCTTTCTCTAAAGTGTTTGAAAGAATTCTTTTAGGAAGACTGATGCCAATATTGGAAAATTTAAAAATAATACCTGACCAATAGTATGGATTTCGCAAAAATCATGGAACTCCTGAGCAATGCCATAGAGTATATAATAAAATAAATTTGGCGCTGGAGCAAAAAGAATACTGTTCAGGGTTATTCATTGATGTGCAACAAGCATTTGATAAAGTCTGGCACACCGGGCTGCTATATAAATTAAAAAAATATTTGCCTGCACCTTTTTTCTTTCTGCTTAAGTCTTATTTAAAAAAAAAACAATTTTATGTTAGGGTTGGTAATGACCATTCAAATATTTATGAAATTAAATCAGGAGTGCCACAAGGAACCGTTTTAGGGCCAATACTGTACTCAATCTTCACAGCGGATATACCAAAAAATAATTATATTACCATAGCAATATTTGCTGATGACACTGCAGTCTTAACTTCAAACGAATCACCCACTGAATGTTCTGCCATACTACAAAATTATTTAATTCAGCTCGAAGCCTGGCTAAAGATGTGGAACATTAAAGTCAATTCCGACAAATCTGTTTACGTTACTTTTACTCTTAGAAAAGGAGATTGTCCTCCTATAAAAATTTTCAATACACCTATACCTGTAAGTGATCACGTTAAGTACCTTGGCCTACACATTGATAGAAGACTCACCTGGAAATATCATATAAAGGCGAAAAGGGAACAGATGAATTTTAAATTAAGAAGCCTCTATTGGCTTCTGGGTCAGAAATCAGTTCTTTCACTTGAGAACAAAATATTAATTTACAAAACCATAATTAAACCTATTTGGACTTATGCAATTCAAATATGGGGAACGGCAAGCAATTCAAATGTTGAAATAATGCAGCGCTTTCAGTCAAAAACTTTAAGATTGATAGTCAAGGCTCCTTGGTATGTGTCAAACTACACTCTTCATAGGGATCTCAAAATATATACCGTGAAAGATGAAATAAAAAAGTATAGCGAAAGATATAAAGCCAGGTTACAAGTTCATCCCAATCCTCTAGCTGTAGCATTGTTACAAGCTCCCTCTACAAACCGATTAAAGAGAAAAAGCATTTTAAACTTATAAGTCATTTTATGAAAAATGTAAATATTTACTTTAATTTATAATATTGTGTTTATACGATTTGTATAGTAATATATTGTAAAATAGCAAAATCTATGTAAGCATTTAAGAATTTTAGTACCTATTTACCAAATAGAGTGTGATTCAATGGAGTACCACTCATAAATTGTTGAATTTGTTAAATTATCATACTATTTACTTATTTTCTATTTTTAAGAAGACAGATTGTAAATTAAACTTGAATAAAAAAAAAAAAAAAAATGGTTCTGTGGGTATATATTTTTTTTCTTTTTTTATGTTTGCCATCTCGTAATGAATCATAATAACACTGGACTGCAAATGGGAAACTTTGAGTTTCTTTCGCATGTATTGCTGATAATGAACATTTGAGAACTTATGTTCCTAAAGGTGAACTATTTGTTTACCATCGCATGAGGATTTTGAGATATTTGCGCTTCTGTACACAAAAAATGGGGTTTCAAACTATTTTTGAGGTTACACACAAATTTTTTTTTTATATACTCTTTTCTATGCATATTCTATGCAAATTCAAAATTTATTTTCCCGGAAATAACAAAAAAAAAAAAAAAAAAAAATGACGTGGTCAACGATTACGACACCCTGAGATACCTCAATCAAAGTGGAAAAAGTGCTTCCAAAATTGGTTCAAACGCATACAAATAAGTATTGATCTTGTCTTGGAGAATATTTTGAAGAACAATAAAACCAATTTTTATCATAAATTATTGTTTTTTCATTACAAGGGCAGAAATATAAATAGCAACCTACGTAGAGATCCACAGTTTTTGATTTTGGGGAACTGGTGATCAATTAAAAATAAAAATCTGAATTTAAAATATCAGTATATTGATGTATTGGAGTTTATTTATCCGAAAAATTGTACCGAAACAAAAATTCATACCTGGGTGAAACCACGTCTTTTACCATGGGTGAAACCATTTACTGTCTTTTATTGGTGGAGAACAAATAAATGAGTTTCGATAAAAACTGTTAACAGGATTTCAAACATCTGATGGAGGAGCATAAGTCCCTGCCCATTATGCTCAACTTCGGACCCTCACACCCTTGTATAGAAAGTGAATTTGGCAAAATTGTCCCGACCGTCGTTTGTCCTGTACTTGTTTTCTTTTAGAAAAATGGATCTCGCATCGATATTTAAGTTGCAAAATTGTTGAGATCAACGTACTTTATCTTAGTTCCGATGTACAAAGCGAATACCACCTTCTGGTACTCGCCCCCCCCCCCTTCATCCATCAATGATATTGATTTCGTAATCTCAGTCAAAAGTGTGTACAGAGAAATTTCCTATATTTCGCGTTGCAAACATGCTGCATTGCCACGCTCGCAGAGGGAGTGAGAGTACCATTCAAAAGTACTGAAATAGGCCGTTTGGATACCAAGGTACCATCTTTATTGTATTACTAGCTGATACCCGACGCGTTGCTGTCGTAGCGGAAATGATTTCTATCTCTATCTCTATCTCTATCTCTATCTCTATCTCTATCTCTATCTCTATCTCTATCTCTATCTCTATCTCTATCTCTATCTCTATCTCTATCTCTATCTCTATCTCTATCTCTATCTCTATCTATCTCTATCTCTATCTCTATTTCTATCTCTATCTCTATCTCTATCTCTATCTCTATCTCTATCTCTATCGCTATCTCTATCTCTATCTCTATCTCTATCTTTATCTCTATCTCTATCTCTATCTCTATCTCTATCTCTATCTCTATCTCTATCTCTATCTCTATCTCTATCTCTATCTCTATCTCTATCTCTATCTCTATCTCTATCTCTATCTCTATCTCTATCTCTATCTCTATCTCTATCTCTATCTCTATCTCTATCTCTATCTCTATCTCTATCTCTATCTCTATCTCTATCTCTATCTCTATCTCTATCTCTATCTCTATCTCTATCTCTATCTCTATCTCTATCTCTATCTCTATCTCTATCTCTATCTCTATCTCTATCTCTATCTCTATCTCTATCTCTATCTCTATCTCTATCTCTATCTCTATCTCTATCTCTATCTCTATCTCTATCTCTATCTCTATCTCTATCTCTATCTCTATCTCTATCTCTATCTCTATCTCTATCTCTATCTCTATCTCTATCTCTATCTCTATCTCTATCTCTATCTCTATCTCTATCTCTATCTCTATCTCTATCTCTATCTCTATCTCTATCTCTATCTCTATCTCTATCTCTATCTCTATCTCTATCTCTATCTCTATCTCTATCTCTATCTCTATCTCTATCTCTATCTCTATCTCTATCTCTAACTCTATCTCTATCTCTAAGTGGAACGACTCGTGTAAATTGATAACCAAATTTCGAGGCTATGCTACTTATAATTCCAAAGTTATTCGATATCGCAAATTTAGCTTGTATGGGCGGAGCCACACCCCCTTGTTCAATGACGTCTCAGTTTTCTAGTAGAAGAATATCACCCAATAGTAATTCCATACTGAATTTCGTTGTTAAACGACGTTTAGTTCCAAAGCTATCTGATATCAAAAATTTTAAGTGTATGGGCGTAGCCACAACCCCTTTTCCAAAGCCCATCCCACTTTTATAGTAGAAATATATCACCAAGTGGCAACTCTATACTGAATTTCATTATTATACGGCATTAAATTCCAAAGCTATTCGATATCATAAATTTGAATTGTATGGGCGGTGCCACACCCCTTTGGCCTATACTTGATAAATTTTGCTAGTCGAAGGACGCGACTAAATAGTACGCTCCTACCAAGTTTCATTGATGTGTGACCTATAGCTTGAAAGTTATACCGAAAATTTGGTCTGCTGAAAAAGTGCCACGCCCCACATTCAACGCCCATAAAATTTTACCTGTGGAACGGATCTTGTAAATTAAGGTAGAACACCGAATTCCGATGCTATGCGAACTATAACTTCAGAGCTATTCGCTACCGTAGATTTGGGTTGTATGGGAGGTGCCACGCCCCCTTGTCATTTTCAAACAATTTTTTTTAAAACCATCTAGAGAACGTACCCTACAAAATGGTATCGGCAGATTTTTTTTTTACCCAGCCGAACTCTCAAACACTCGTCACAAACAGATTTGACAACATTTTTTTATATATATAGATATATTCCCGATTTGAATAGATTACAATATTTCAGCCTAGTCTTTCGGCGATTCCTCAAAAAAATTTTTGTACGTTCCGACCGTCGATGGTAATTCTGAATAATAAACGCGACCTCAACACCAAAAAGTGTGAAATTCTTGATGTGTGTGCGAAACCTCCACTATCTATATCGTCGGAAAAAATGTTTGGCCCAATTGGGCGCACTGGTATGTCAATTTGTCCCGGCCATCGTGAGCTTAATATATGCTAAACTCCTCTGATGAATTTAAAAAAAGAAAAAAACAATTCCTCACCCAATGATCTTTTAGTTTGGACATCGATATCACCTTAGATCAACTTTTGTAATTATAAAAGAGCTCTTTCCGCTCTCAAAAAAAAAAAAAAAAAAAAAAAAATTGTTAAAAAAATTCCGCTTTACCGAATCACAACTGCAATGAGACTCCGCAAAAATATAAGATTAGGAGACTTCCAACTCCAATCCAAGACGCAAGAATACACTTTTAAATTTGAGACTAACAATTTTCTCCGTTTTAAGCGTTAAAGGGTTAACAAACTGCTATGCCCCTATTGATTGCAGTAGATGACTAAGCCTCATTAGCGCTTAAAATCGTATAGCACTATCCTTCTATACATCCTGCTGACTCATTTCAACTATCCCTTTGGTGTTAACATTAAAGCGCGTTATTAAACAAACCCATACATACAGAGCAGCAGAAACAAAACAACTGCAGTAGTGCTTCGAAGAGTCTCTTCATGATCGCTCCGTTGCATGAGCTGCCCAAATAAGTACAAATGTAACCATGTAGAAATGGATATTTTTAATGTGCATGAGCATGTCTGTGTGCTGCAATGGCAGCCATTGTATTTGTAAACATCAACCATTTTATTTGCTCTTTTATTATGTTAGCTGAGTTTGTTTCAAAAATACAAACACCAACACATGGTCACATGAATCTGTGTACAAACTTTTATAAATATATTGAAACATATATTTATAAATAGAAAAAGAAAAAAATATATAAACACATGCACAAGTGCACGATGGTGCTTTTGAAATACCCAGGAGAGTGCGATTTTAATGCAGCAACACTTTCGCTTTTATGGCTGGTTGCAATAGAACGTTACAAGCTGCATTAGTTTCGACAACTAGTATGCATGAGAGGAGCAGCAGTAAGCAGCATGCTGCTGCATGGCTGGATGACCTGCATAAACTGACCACGTATGGCAGCTGGCCTCAAAGGCCATACAAGCTATGAATGGATGCCATAGAACGATCTCTATGGTGATTCTATGGTGAGGGAGGAGTAGGAATAGGTGGAGGAGGAGGAGGAGGAGCAGAAGTATTCAGCGAAGGACCAGCGACCTTTTGTTGACTTCGCAATCATTTGAAATTGTTTTCAAAAATGCTTTAACTTGACTTCTGTTGGCTGACTGGCTGGCTGCTGGGAAAAATGAAAACGTTCTGGGTCGTGGGTGCCACAGCATGAACAAAGGACATACGAAAGAGCTTTTAACGACAACAGCTGTTTAAGGACATTTTAATAAAGTGAAAGGGCGGCCAATTGTTGGTTCTAGAAAAATTAGCTTCGACATGATTGTGAGTTTGGTCGATACTTAAAAATTTTTATGTTGCATTCCACTCACGATGTTTAATGTTAATGAGAATTTTCATTTAGTTTTTATTTAAAAACATACAAAAGTTAGGGAGACCATTCAAAGTTTTAAATTTATTTATTATAAGAAATCTCCAGCCACTTCATTAAAAAATGCGGACAAAATTTCAAAGTAATAATCAAAATAATTAGATAGTAACCTTTCTTATAACTTTACACTTAACAGCTGAACAATAATTTTTTTAGCCATAGACAGTATAGCTCTGTTAAAATTTATTTTTATGAAAACTATGTTAATTTTTTTTTCTAACAACTTTCAAAAGCTCTGAAAATGAGTATGATTCGAAATGTCGGAAGTTAACACGTTTGAAGTACAAGTTTCTTTATAAGCAAGTAATTTTTTTTGTATGAAACAAAATGTATTTGTGGCTATCAAAATGAGAGAGAATTAAGAGAGAAAGTTTATTGAAAGTATTGCAAATATTTAATGGATGGATATTCCACGTGTCACACATAATCAATAGCGATATGATCAACACCGTAGGATGTCCATTAGTGGTGGCTTTTGCCATGTACGATGAGTGCAAATATGTCAATGTGTGTGAGTGCGAGTCGAGGTAAATCCCTTTTGCCCGTAAAGACTATAGCAGGGCTGGGCCTTCGGGGAGTAACGTGCTGGCTGTGGTAGTTCCACGTCACGAACAATTCAATTCTGTGTGATCGGAGTGGAGTTAAGCTTAATCAACCGGGTGGCAATGCCCATAAATTGACAGAGATGTTGGATAAGTCTCGATTTCCACCAATAAATGCAGATTACCCAACTAATCATCCATAATTGATACTGTTGCGTTTCAACCATTGGGTTGGATAGCACCCAAGCTCTGTATATTTATTAAATTAAAAATACACACTTAAGTATGGTATGTAACCTGTGTTGGAACGACTATGACAGGCATTGATCGCATCTGCACTCATGGAAGTGACGCCCAGGAGATGGTTGCATGGACGTTAGTGTATCTGTTGCCATGTTGGCCTCATTTTTTACAAAAATTAGGAACTATGTACTTTCTGAGTGCAATTTGCACCAAACTGCAAGCCGTTGTGGTTTTAATGGAGTCTCCAGTGTCTCGTGTGGCTGTTCATTGCACCAAAATCGTCAATTCTGTTTATTTACGTACCCATATAGGCCGACATGAGTCTCGTTCTAAAAGATGAGTTTTTAATTAAAATCTTGCTAATTTTCAAAAAAAAAATGTCGAAATATTTCAATATCAATATTTGAATGAAACATGATGAAATTTCAATGTCTACTGAATAAAATAAAATTAAAAAAAAAGATACAGTATAGCTTGTAGTGAAACTTCTTCTCTGTATACACTCTTTCTCTTCTAAAGCAAGAATGATTTTAGTGTAAATGCTCGTTTATGCAATCATAAAGCTACGCAACATAATGTGGCGTAAATTTCTATCTGGAATAGAACCCTAAGTTATGTTACGATTTCACTAACAACTTACAAGTATTGCTCATAAGATAGAACTCTTCGCCACGTTACGTTGTTTTGCTTTACGATTGCATAATCGAGCCTTAAGAGACAAAGAGAGAGTATTTCAAACAAAAAAAATTGAATAAAAATTGTTCATAAAAAATATTCTGTTTATTTAATACTAGCATACCCGTTTCCAGCGTAACTTGGGAGCATGAATATGATATAAAAACATATTTTAAATAAAGATTTAAGAATTAAATATGTTAAATTAATTTTATTTAATTTAAGATTATTTCTTATTGAAATAAAAAGAGTGGCTTCTTATTGAAATGAAAAGAGTTTTATCTTAATAAAATCAAAATAAATACGATATATTGGACTTATGGCAACACTGTAGCAGAAATGAAATGAGTGCAACTATCCACTTAAGATGACAGCGCGGGGAGTTGTAGACTTTCAGCTCTCTTTCTCTCTCTCTCTCTCAACAAGGACCTTAAGCTATTGTTTGATGTTATTTTGTGCTACATATACAATGGCAGCATGGATTAAAATGCATGATTTCTTAAATCATTAAATACAGATTTTTACCAAAAACGTAGTACCCAGTAACAGGGTCGCTTATTATAGCAATTGAATAGTGAAGGAATTATTAAAATCGGTTCAGCGGTTACCCCGTGATTGAACGATAAAAATCCGAGAGAACCCTTTTATATAATAGTATATAGATATAGATTCATCCTGTGATTGGTTCGTGGTTCCACTGGTAATACTGATATTATTGGTTTGTGATAACTGAAATATGAGATATATGTCCATGATTCGATATTTTCGAGATACCATGAAAAAAAAAAACTGAATCTATTGTAGTTCCAGATTTTGTTGTTGATTCATTTGGATTTTTATTCATGTGCGTTTCATGTTATTCAGTTCGCGTCGTATTTACATATAGATTTGAACAAACCAGTTAAGAAATATAAGTGTTAAAGAAGTACTCAATGGCAAATGTGCTTATTGGAAATAAACAGGCGGGCCGGTCGTAGCAGAATACCCCACCGGGAAAATAAAAAGCGCTCCTAGAAACAGCGTACTTTTATGCGCATTTTTGGTATGCTTTGAGGATGCGCTTTATAGAGTTCAGAGTTGTGGAGCTCATATTTTTATATACATTTTGTTCAGAAGTAATCAAGCAAGGAAATAGCAGAACGTTAAGACATTTGAATGTAATGTCAGCAGTTCGAGTTCAATCCCCGCATGTGACAAAAAATAAAATTTTCTTGCTTTGTTTTTAGTCCAAGTGTTCCGTTCTCGCTACATTTTGTTATTTACTATAATGAGAGCGAAGCGCCTACATCTGATGACATCCCAGCAGAAAAGTGGACCAAATTTTAAATAGTTCTGAACTAGTTCCAAAAAGGACCAGTACTAGTACTAGTACTAGACCAGTACTAGTTCCACTACAATACCCTTTAACATTGAATGAACTGACGCTTTTTGCGGGTTGATGTCATAGGAAAAGGCAATTGTCCCCATAAACATTCCCTTTTCCTCATATTTGAACTAGTTGCATTAGGAACATTTCTAAACTGGTTGCTTTCGCAGTAGCCTGAAAGTGGTTCTTTTTAACTAGCATTAAAGTGAACACTTTAAAAGTTCAAAAATTTGGTGCACTGGAGAAAATGTCCTAAAGACCTGATTTGTACGAGCTTTTCCATCCACAATCCAGAAGAAATTTTGTTTATAAATGTCTTAAAACTTTTTTTATTTTTTTTTTTTTTTTTTGTTATTATTTTTTCTTGTGCACAGCAAATTTTAAAAAATAGCCAGAACGCGTTTATTTTTTTCAGTAATTCTTTTGAAAACAAAAGCAAAGGGAATTGTTCTACACTGAATACCTTTTGTTCTTTTTCAGAGCTACTTCTAAAAGCGCTAGAAATGAACTAGTTCACTTTTTCAATTGACTCCAAAATAACTGCAGGGATGCCAATGTTAAAAAAGGCTCTATCCATAAGGAGAACAAAGCGCTCTTCTGCTTTTTGGGAGGTAAAACAATTCCATGTGCGTGTGTGTGAAATTTACTTGTCATTAAATTGAAACAGCAAAAGTAGTTTGATAAATTGCTCTGTAGAAAGCAATTCCGTATGAAGTGATTAGATCGGTTGATAGTCGGTCGCTTTATAATCGCTAGGTCGTTGGTTCGATACTCAGCAGCGACAACGGAATTTTTTTAGTTTTTTATACAATGTTTATATATCTCTCTCATTCTCTCTACTATAAAACATATATTTCTTTTCTAGCTGTTAAGGAAATGAAGCGAAGTGCGACCTTGTAATTTCACTCCTCAATTTTCGTCCAAATTCCGAAGCGTCGCACAGTGATGCGAAAGGGCATGCTAGACGGAAAAAAGTCTTAATTGAATTTTTACATTCTGAATATTTAAAACTATTAAATAATATCCATTGATCTCAAGAGTAATTTTTTATTTACCTGCGTTTTCTACAAAAAATGTAAAAATTCTTGAAAGTTGATTCAAAAAGTGATTTTTTGACATTTTCGCTTATGAGTTTTCTAGTTATACTTATTTATTTTTTTAAAATATTTCCCAATATCCAAAAAAGTTGAAAATTGGCACACTTTATGAAAAAGATAAGATCTTTTAAAATAAAATATTTTCAAATACCTTTCTTTTAAAATGTTTGCGCTATAAAACGGTAATTATCGATATAACTTCGTAAAAAATAAACATTTGGTAAAATATTTTGGAAAATAAAAAGAAGGCCATTTTGTATTTACAAAAATGTATTTTTCATTTAACTGTTATTATGTCTCCTCTAAGTTCTTAAAGTGCCAAGGTGCGCAAATGGCCAGTTGCCTTGTTTTTAACCTGTTTGATGGTCCTAAAAATGCATGTATAAACTAGGTCCTGACCGTTTTATATGAAATGTATTGAATATATATAAAAAAATATTGTTGTATATATTAAATAAAAAAAAAAATTTTAGCTGAGTTTTTTTTTTTAAAAAAACCCAAAAATTGGTAAAATATTTTGTAAAATTAAAAAAGGGCCATTTTATATATGCAAAAATATATTTTTTATTTAACCATTATTATGTCTTATTAAAGCTCTAAAAGTGCCAAGGTGCGCAAATGGCCGGTTTCCCTGTTTTATTACCTGTTTGATGGTCATATAAATGCTATTTATTTTCATTTCAAAACCAGGTTTCAACTGTTCTTTATAATTTTGATAAGTCGATAGCCTAAGCTGCTAGTGCTTTTAATATTCATTGTAAATTAAATTTTTAACTAGTAACCAATGATCTTCGACTGGGCCGAAATTAAAATAGCCCCACGACCGAACCTAAGTAAATATATTCTCATACGCAAAATTTCAAGTGCAACTATTAATTTTTGCGGAATTCTAAGAAAATTTACCTTTGGGAGGGTATTTACCTTCATACTCAGAGCTACCACGCTCACTTGTTCAATCGCGCCAAAATATTTTCCACTTTTTCGAAATTACATGCAAGACATCTATGTTTAATTTTGTTACTGTAGCTTATCTGATTTCTAAGATATAGCGAAAAATGTGATTAAGTTGTATAGAAGCTGCCACGCCCACTGGTTCAATTGCGCTGAAAATTTTTTCACTTTTTTCAAATTACATACGAAAAATCTATGTTTGATTTTGTTGTCGTAGCTTATTTAATTTCTAAAAAATAGCGAAAATTATGTTTCAGTTGTGTGGCAGCTGCCCCCTTGTCCAAAATTTCTGAAATATATTTTTTTGCATTTTCCTATACCTAAAACACCGGAAACTACCAAAAAAATCCACAAAATAATATTTCCGTCGAACTTGTACCAATCGCATCACTGTGCGTCGCCTAAGAAGTTCCACTTCAAAAATATTGGCATGGCAGCCCTAGTATGAGAGTCTTCTTTGCGAAAATCAAAATGAGCTCAGGGCAAATCCCTTATTCGCTTCTGCTTCGCTTAATCTTTCTCTCTTTTACCAGAGTCATGGCAACCCCCCCTATCTATCACACATAGAACGCAATAGAACGCAATCAGCACACAATCTGCGGCTTTTGCCATCTACAACAAAAGTAGTTTGATTAATTGGTATGTAGATTATATTTCTATATGAAGAGTTTAGCTCGATAGATAGGGCTTTGTCTTTGTAATCTTGAGTTCGCAGGTTCGATCCTCAGCGGTGACAAAAAAATTTTTTCAGTCTTTTATACAATGTATGTATATCTCTCACATTCTCTTTACTATAAAACATATCTTTCTGCTCTATCGTGTAACGAAATAAAGTACAGTGACCTTGAAATTTCACTCCTCAATTCTCGCTCAAATTTCCAAGCGCCACCTAAGAAGTTTCACTTTAAAAATATATAAAAATTGGCGTCGATTTGTTGTCAGCACTTTGACTGACGTCTGTGTTTAGAGAATTAGAAAAACTACAGCGATTTAAAAATATCCTTTATAAAGAAAAATCAAAATATTATATTTGTCAAATGAATGAAAAAAAAAAAAAAAAAATAAATAAATAACAAGCCATTTCAGCCCTTGAACTTTGACCTAGCTTCTTATGATCAATTGCGTTGTGCGTGTTATTAAGTTTGTTCACAATTGACCGAGAACCGGACCTATATGTTTAACGCCGACTCCGAACGGCGATGAACGGAATGTTCTTGTTCTCAAGAAGCTTTACATGGCATTTTGATTACTTTCTCTCTCTTTTAATTCAAATAATTTTCTGTCGCTGCTGGCGTTCGAACCCGGGTCTCCAGGTTCGTTGACATAGCGGCCACGCACTTTAACCAACTACACCACGGACGTAAAACGAATGAATGAATTGAAATTCTTGGAACTTGGAACTATTGAAATAAAAAAAATTCTAAAATTATATAGGACTTATTGTTACCCAGAATTAAAATTGTAGCAAAATAAAAGCGGCAAAAAATAAATTGTAGATATTATTTTAAAATTTTCAAAAGGAAATCATTAAAAAACTGATTATTTCTAAAGACTTTGTTTGAACAAGTTGACGAATAATAGGTCCTTTTTATATTTGCTCCGTATAACTTTTCTACGAACTAACTCGGGATACTTGCTTTTGTGTAACAAAAGCAACGCCTTTGTACTCACTTTGCTTTAATGACCAACCATTTGTTAGTCATTCTAAACCTCCAACGGCATAGTTACAAACTCAAACACACACACACACACACACACATACACACACATAGGCACACATAAACACAATGGACCGCATATTGCTGTCATTGGCATCAATTGCTCTCTGTTGTACTAATTTTCATTTAATTTCCATATAATTTCTGGGCAATTAGATGCTCTCAATATTAGTTTGCAATAAATAACATTCCAACATTTTTCCAATTAAATGTAAATCAAGCTAATTACTTCGCAAATTATGCAACTTGATGAAATAAAAAAAAAAAAAAAAAACAAAAACCAACCAAAAAACATGGCACATATTTTATGCAAAATTTTAAATGTAAAAACAATTTTTTTATTTTTTTTTTTATTTAACACTAATTAATGTAATTTTGCGCATTTAGTTATGATTTTTGCAGGCAAAAAAATGGATTAATTAATAAACGAAAAACAAACAGATGGGTCTCATATGTTTGAAAACATAATTTAGAAATGGTATTAAATTAAAAAAAAAAATAATGACATTGAAATAAATCAAAAGCTTAAAAGCTTTTTAAATTGAAAATATATTGATTTTCAGAGTCATATGGCAACAATTTTATTGTTAAGCTCTTTTACTAGTTACAACAAAGCAACATTATGGCTTGACCAGCTTGACCAACTCGACTGCTTTTTTGTCTGCCAGGAAACACGAAATTAAAGAGAAAACAATCAATTCAGATTCAAACATGTCTGTTATCACTTATACGCCCACACGTTCATGTTCCTTATAATTTAGAAAACACACACATATGTACAACAAACACTCAAAGTAGAGTGACAAACGTCCCAGGAATTCCCTAAATCCCCGATGTTTTTAAAACAAAGCTAAAAATGTCTAAAATAATAAATAGATTTATAAAGTAAAAATTGCAAAAACAAAACCAACACATATATGTCCTTGCACGCACTCATCCACAAACACAAAAACACACCCAAACAAACACACCCACTAGTACTGACTGACATGTTGGAATTTTTCAATATATTTGTGAAATTAAATTTTGTGCTTACATGCCAAATGAAGAGATGCTTCTTACACTCTACCCCTTGTCAACTTGCCCTCACATGACACAGCAAACTCCCCTGAGTATTTTGTATGTGTTTCAATCTAGGTTTGTAAATATTTTCTGTTAAACTTTGTGCTAAACTAAAGCAATTTTTTTTAAGGAAAATTGGGTCCCCCCTTCTATAGCCAAGGTTTTATTTTAAATTATTTTATTCACCAACAAACTTCAATTCGTTTTTTCTGTATCATACAGTTTGTTTTTTTTTTTTTTATCTAGCACTGCTGCGTATTACTTTTTGCAACCGAAAAATGTGCATTTATCGATTTGTCGCTCGACTCTATCCAACAGCAAGACATCGGCGGGTGCAGCATTGGCAAAGTTTAGTCCTTTTCACTGCTAATTTCCAATAATTACACAATTACATGGAAAAGTTTTGCTGCTGTTGCTGCACAATTACAAGTTAGTGCAACTAAGCTGCGTGAAATTTTTTTTTCTTTTTTTTTCACATATAAAACCATGCAACCTCAGTGTAGATAACAAATAAACTAGCTGCTATTTCAGTAGCAGAAAAAAAAAATGCTAGAAAAAGTTTGGCGCCAGCTTTCTACAGAAGCTGTTGTGGCCAATGATGCAAATGTGGGCTGAGTTTTTGTCCTGACAATTAGTACAAAATGTTTGGAAACTTTTTCACAAACTTAAACTTTATTTCTATTGGTAAACAAAAAGCATAACTTTTTTTGAGTAATTTAGAAAATTAAAAAAAAAAAATAAACAAAAAATTGAGGTATCAGTGTCAAAGTTTTGTCAAAAATAGGTTTTGCGACTGAAGAACTCTTAGGTACAAAAGTAAAAATATTTGTTAAAATATATAATAATTTTCTTATTTATTTAACATTATTATACGCATCATTTCATTTATTTGATAAAATATTTCATAATAGCCTTAAAACGTTGCATAGTTAAAGAGGGTCTTACTATTAAAATGTCTTTTAAAAGTTTGTTGTTCCTATATAAGTTGTTCCTATAAGGTACTCATTTTATTTATTTTTTTGTTTTTTTTTTTTTTTTTTTGGCAAAAATTTTAAAATTTTTTGTCTTATTTTACAACAGTTTTAAACATTTGAAATTATTAAAATTATTTCGACAACATTTTTGCTCAGATGTGACTCAAGAATTGAATAAATTGCTTCATACACCGTTTACATGTTTCAGCCATGATACAATTAAAAGGTTGGCCTGTAATTAGATTGGGTCGAAACAAAAACAACAAAGGATATGTTTTCCTAAAGCAGAAAAATTTTCTTTCCTTCTAAAAAGGATTTCAAAAGCAGAAAAAACTATATTTCTTTAAATTTTCAATTGAGAGCATTTGCACTTCCGAAGTTATATTCGATTAGTAAGGGTTAGATAAAAAAAAACGGGTGCGTAGATAAGAATGATGTATAGATTTTCCAATTTTTATGTTTCAGCAGCTGTTAATGTTACCAATGACATATAGCTCAGCTGGGCCGAAGTTGAAATACCCCCACGGCCGAGCCAAAGTACACTGGCGGCCATGCAAAGCAATTGCAACACTACTATTCAATTTTAAAATTTCGGGAAATCACGGGTGTTTTCTAAATCAATAAAAGGGGTTTCCCGTATTTGAGTGTTGTTGATATATTGACAAAAAAATTTAGTTATTCGCAAGTGATCTCTTGTGTGATGAAAAACAGCAAAATTTGTGCGAAATATAAGCAGTTGGACCGTTACACTGTGTGTAATTTTTTAAGTTATGGCAAAATAACCATATACGGGCACCACTACGTGATAAAAGACTAAAAAAAAAGACCCGTGTCTCCCAATTTTTCCCAAAGTCATGCTCTTTTTTGTTTATGGACCGCCAAAGATTTGGGGCCTCGGTATCATTTTCGCAAAAAAATGATCATTTTCTCGGGCACATATCTTGCAAACCGTTCAGAATTTCGATTTACTCTCTGAGGCAAAGTTGAAGCTCTTGTCATAAATAACAAAAATTGCTAACATATAAAATCAAAAAAACTTCACCTTCCAGATCAAAATCGCAAAAAACTTAAAAAATTCGATTTTTTTTACCTTTTTTCCCGTGTTCAGGTCCATAGGTAGCAAACCGTTCAAAATTCAAGGAAACAATCAACTACAAAAATTTACCTAAGATCTCAATAAACAAATTTCTAGAACATATAAACTTCCTAGAGATGATTCTTAACACTATTTAGGAAGCACGCAAAAGTGAAAAAAGTGACGCGGTGAAAGTTATATAAAGTGCTACAACATAATTCGTACACAACAGTGGCAACTGACAGTTTCAGTATGCAGTGTGAAAAAATTTATTTATTTTGCTACGTTTGCGGTCATCAAACCAGAAAAAAACATCTACAAGATTTCAGAAGGAAAAGAATCTTTTAACTAGTGAATTCAAAAGAGCATATATTCAAGTCCACTTGTTTTTCGACGAAGTGGACTTGACCGGTGAAAATTTCACACCTAATACAGTGTGTCGCCAATGTTATAACAATCTCATGGCATGGTTGAGTGGAGGCAGAGGTACTATGAAGTATTGTAAGCCGGTAAACTGGATTAATCGCCCAGGTGATCATGATGCAACCAGTTGCTATGCATGCGTAAATCGACATGCTGGGAAGAACAAAATTTATAAAGCAACTGCAACAGCCACACTACCAGTGCTTGCACCTGAAAATTTTGTATCACCAAGGCCGCCAACTCCAGATCGTACTACAGAATTTACAGCAATGAGTACAGCAAGTGGTGTTACTTATGAAGATCCATTTGATACCGATTATGAGCCCCAACAGGGAAGAGATGGACCACAACTAATAACACAAATGGAAATGGATTTCATTGTGGCCATATTGGGATTATCGCAGCGACTTGCAATATTTTTGACAGCTTTTTTAAAGCAAAGAAAACTCACACATGCTAATGTTAACTCTACGGCGTACCGCAAACGACAAGCTGAATTTCAGATGCTCTACACTCTAAATGATGACAATTCGTTCGCTTACTGCAACGATATAAAAGCTTTGGTGGTACAAATAGGAATGAACTATATCGCTAGTGAGTGGAGATTATTTATTAATGGTTCTGTTTCAAGCTTGAAAGCAGTGTTGTTGCATGTGTCGAACCGAAAACCTTCCATTCCGCTAGCAATGGGTATCAACATGAAAGAAAGCTATGAAACATTAAAAGATATAATGGAAAAAATCAAATATTACGAAAATAAATGGAAGATTTGCTGTGATTTGAAGGTCATCAACATTTTGCAAGGGATCATCGATAAGGGCGGCTTCCCAAAATTCTTTTGTTTTCTTTGTAATTGGGATTCACGCTCACCTCTGAATCAATTCCAATGTAATTCGTGGAGGCCAAGAGGAAGTGTGGATGAACAAATACAACAAAATAGACTGAAGAATGCACCTTTAATTGACAATACTCAAGACATCTTGCTGCCACCGCTCCACATAAAATTGGGAATTGTTAAAAAATTCATCGTTGTAAATTGTCCAAACGCATTCGACTATTTGAAAAGCGTTTTCCCAAAGCGTAGCGATGACAAAATTAAAAAAGGTATTGTAGTAAATTTAAAACGAATTTTTGTTCACCTAATTGTACTATTTACACTATGTTAATGTTTTCTTTTCTGTCTTTATTTTTTGTTTTCATTTAACAGGCGTACTTAATGGCCCTGACATTAGGAAGCTATTCAAGAGCAACTTTGATTCATCGCTTGATGAAAATCATTCAATGGCATGGATTTACCTTCAGCGTGTATGCACCAGAGTCTTGGGAGGGGATCGAGACGCGGAACCGGAAGCAAGAGAATGGGTAAAAGAAATGCTGCATTATTTTGAGATAATCGGCGCATCGATGACATTAAAGCTGCATTTTCTTCATTTTCATTTTGACGATTTTATCAAACAACTCCCTACCGAATCCGATGAGCAAGGAGAACGGTTTCACCAAACCACAATGCCCATAGAAAAACAGTACAAAGGCAAAAACCTCGACGCATTGCTTGCAAAGGTATGCTGGTGGAGTCACAAGATCACCCTGTATGATGTTAATGAAGTATTTGAAGAAGAAAGAGCTGATGATGGAGGGCAGTCTGGAAGCAACGTGCCTGTGGACACCATAAGTTCTAAATCAGAGTCAGATTCGGACGATTCGGACGACGATTTGGATCCATAACTTAAGAGAGCGCGATTTGCAAGTCCAGGGCTATCAACATTATAGACATAATACGAATACTTTTTTTTAATATTTTTGTAATAGATAGCATAGTATCTCAATGTTGAAGTAAATAAAAAAACAAATGAAATTAAAAAACGGTATTAAGAATAATTCCCAGGAAGTTTATATGTTCTAGAAATTTGTTTATTGAGATCTTAGGTAAATTTTTGTAGTTGATTGTTTCCTTGAATTTTGAACGGTTTGCTACCTATGGACCTGAACACGGGAAAAAAGGTAAAAAAAAATCGAATTTTTTTAAGTTTTTTGCGATTTTGATCTGGAAGGTGAAGTTTTTTTATTTTATTTGTTCGCAATTTTTGTTCTTTATAACAAGAGCTACAACTTTGCCTCAGAGAGTATATCGAAATTCTGAACGGTTTGCAAGATATGTGCAGGAAAAAATTATCACTTTTTTGCGTAAATGATACCGAGGCCCCAAATCTTTGGCGGCCCATAAACAAAAAAGTGCATGACTTTGGGAAAAATTGGGAGACACGGATCTTTTTTTTTAGTCTTTTATCACGTAGTGGTGTCCGTATATGGTTATTTTTTTTCATGTTGCACTGTGTTATCAGAAAATTGGTATTGATGCGTTGGTGATGGAATTACTGTCTTATAGGACAATTACTAAGAGAAAAGGTTGCTCCCACTCTACTGTAGTGAGTTTCTTTTTTAAAAAAAAATAATACTTTGGAAGTCCTGAAGCGGAAAAGAGGAGCTGGTCCCAAACGTTCAACTGACATAAAAATAGATGGCATAATAAAAAAGTCAAGCTTAAAGGATCGCTTTAAAATTGCTGTTTTTATACCGGACAGAGCCGGAAACACAGTTCGGAGTGAAACAGTTCGTAAAAGAAGCGAGAAACCGGTTTTTACAGAAGACGTCCTGCAAAAAAGCCGATGCTGATCAAAAAAATGAAAAACGTACATCTAGAATGGGCTAAAAAACAAAAGAACTAGACACTTGATCAACGGCGAAATGTTTTGTAGTCGGAAGAAAGCAAGTTTTACTTGCAGTGCGCCGACAACTTGACGTATGTAAGTGTGTTGCTTTCATAGAGAGCGAAATAGGCAACATTGTGAATAGAGTATTGTGAAAACCTTCAAGTTTCCTCAAAGCCAGATGATCTAGGGATGTTTTTCGTATTATATCTGTGGTCCTTTGCACTTTCTAGATGGTACAGTGAATGCCAAAAATATGGGTTTTAGTCAATCACGCCAATCGTATGCCTAACGCTGTTAACAGAACAAACAGGCGAGTGTGAGAAGAGAAAGTGAGGAGTCGATCACGCCACACCTTTGCCTAACGCTGGAAACGGAACAAACCAGAGCGTGTCAAGAAACGATGGGCTTAAACCAGGAGTGCGCAAAGGGCCGCCCATGGGCGGATAGCTTTCACACGAATTCGACAACTTTCAATTAAAAAAGCTTTTCAGTCGAGGTTCGGACCATGATACAATAAGAAGGTAGGGTAAGGAGCTTTGACAAGACCTACTGCTAATGTCAAAACCATAAAATACTGTGCTACCATATCTTAAAAAAAAAAAATCAAATCCATCCAAAATCCATGTTTCATGGTTTCCGTGGGTAAGCGTTTTATATAAAATGCATTGCTGAAAATATTGATAATCGAGGAACTTTAAAAAAAAAGTTGATTTATCTTCAACAGTTCCACTGTCCTAAGAATACTTAAAAAAGTTTTTTAAGATATCGTATGCACATTAGAAAACAATTTTTAAACAGGAAATAAAGAATACAAAAAGATAAACAAAAAATGATGGGCAATATTAAATTAGTGAAAATAAAGCTATAAAATAACTAAAAAATTCGTTGTTTCAAATATAGACACATTGATTAACATTTTTCTTATTTACCCAATATAAAATTCCTTTTCTATGTGCTTATCCCAAATTTATGAAATATACAGAAAAGTGGCATCGCTAAAATGCTTTTTGACATAAGCGGTAGGTCTTGTCAAAGCTCCTACCCTACCTTCTTATTGTATCATGGTTCGGACTATTACACTGAATAAAATATAATTCAGTCGCTGTGCGAACTTCCTGCTGTTTAGTTGCGGTTGCTTGCTACTGCGTTGCCTTATTAAACACTACAACTCATCGTTAGTGCGTTTGTTCGTTCATTCGATGCGATCAGTGGTGCGAGCTTCATGCTGTTTAGTTACGGGCGTTTGCTTTTGCGTGGCCTTATAGAATACGACAAGCTACCATTCTTGCATTTGTTCATTCATTCGATATTTTGACTTTGTGGGAGCAGGTTATCTTAATCATTACGCTCTGATTTTATTTTTCAGGCACAACGCCTGATCGCACGAATGAACAAACTAGTGCTTTTCCTTCAGTGCAAGCTTTGAAAACAAAAGCTTTTCAATACAAACACAAAATGTGAATGTATAATTTTGCGCACCCCTGGCTTAAACTAAAGTGGAGAATGAGAAACAAGTCAGTCAGTCAAGAGCCATGGTGGTGGCAAGTCAAGTCGAGTCTGTCAAAAGCCACGGTGGTGGCAAGCCGTGAAAACGCCTTAATAAGGGTAAAGGGCGAACAGTGAGCAGCATCCAGCACGTCAACGCCGACAGCGCGCAGCAGCAGCTGCATTCAAAGGGGAACGTTCAGCAGCATTCACGTCAGCAGCAAAGCCAAGTACAAAGGGATCCCTGTAAGACAACGAGCTGGAGAGTGAAGTTTGCGCGTGTTCCAAGGTGTCAACGTCAACAGCGTGCAGCCGCATACAAAGTGCAGTATTCAGCAGCATCCACGTCAGCAGCAAAGCCAGGGACTAAGAGATCCTTGTGAGACAACGAGCCGGAGTGGTGAAAGGGGTGCGTGTTCCAAGTTGGTCGGCTTGATTTTGTTTGCTCTACTTATTTTTTTTTCACATTCTATCTACCTAGTTATTATTTTATTAAGGGGGCATATAGGTTACAAATTTAAAAAAAAAATTTTTTTTCGGGAATTTTTTTTCATAGGAGGAAAAAAGATATAATTTTCAAATTTTGCATATATATTAATTAACATTCAAAGAATACAAAAAAATACTTTTTAACAAAATAATTAAATAATTTAACAAAAAGGATAATTTTTTTTCGCCGAAAGCAAACAAAATAGCAACCGATCTTGTAACCTCGAAAATAGATTTTTTTTTCAAATGGCCGCCATTTTGTTTTTTCTCGGCGGAAAAAAATTATAAAAGTTGAGGCGATAGCCACTTTAACAAGGATTAATTTGTTTTTTTCCTTTTTTTGTTCCAGACTGGCGATATCCTGCACACCGTCAACTTTTTGGCATTTGTTAAAAAAAAAAATAAATAACGTCAAAAACCGCTTCAAAAATTCTGAAAAAAAATTTGTTTGTATTCTTGTTCGAAAAAAATTTTTTTTTTAAAATTCTAACATACATACATGGCCAAAATAATAAGTACATGGTCATTTTATTTCTTTGATGATCCATTTAATTTTTTATAAAATAAAAAGGAACAAAAATGAAATTTTATGTAGAAATTTTCATCTTATTTAATAACTTAAAGAAGAAAAATTTATAATAAAAATGAAATTTACTTCATCCCAGCTTTAAAGAAAATAAATCCGAAAAATTGATTGGACAAAAAAATAAGTACATTCCGTGTCTATAATAAAAAAATATTAATATGAATATTTAATCAGTTTTCTTGTTGATGTTTTATTTACTACCTCAGTAGCCGGTATATCCACCTTTATATTGAATGATTTTGTCGATTCTTCTTGGCATACTCGATATAAGCTTACGGCAACTATCGGTTGGTATCTCATACCATCATTTTTTAACAAACTCCCATAAATGGTCCTTATTTGAAAATGTTTCTTTCGCTAATTTTTGCTTAAGCACTACCCAAAGATTTTCAATGGGATTTATGTCTGGTGACTGACTTGGCCAATTAAATAACGTAATATTGTTGTTCTGAAACCAATCTTTAACCAACTTGGAAGTATGTTTTGGATCCATTTAAGAGGCATATTTTCCTAAGCATATGGCAACATTATGTTCTCCATTATATCTCTATAAAGAAATTTATTCATGGTGTCGGAGATTCGATCCAACAGCACACCAAGAAAAGCATCCGCATACCATAATGTTGCCGCCCCAATGCTTAACAGTTTTTTTTTTGTGAACCGGACATGAAGCTCCTTGCCTTTTGGGCGACGAACATTTCGTCCATAATCATTTCCAAACAAATTAATCTTGGTTCCGTCACTCCACAAGATGTTCCGCCACTTCTTTTCTCCATCCGGTCCACACCAGTGATCTGCAACGGGTAGCTTTTTTGTGACTCTAAGTATATCCGAAAAAAATAAGTACAAAAACCTACTCAACCCATATCGCACGCAACCCGACTCATACTCACTTATACGAAGCTGCAATGCGGCGGCTCAAATGAATATGAGTATCCTAAATCACGAGTCGGATCGGGTAAAGTTCGGGTTTTTCGGTTCATTAATACTTATGGTTGTTGTCGTCTTGTTGATACTTATTCTACTTACCCAAACACTCGGGTTCGACGCAAATACTCAAATCACTCGGGTCATGCTGCCATTGATATAAAGCAGAGAGCGTAGCAGTGAGAATGAATGAGTTTTTTTGTATTTGCTTTGTGCTTCTTTTTCCTGAGCACTTAGTTAGAAACAGAAAAACACGTGTTCGTCTTGTGTTGTTTTTTCTATTTGTTTATGCAGTGCTATGTGTTGTTTTTTTTTTTGTTTTTATCTAACGAAACCATTAACAACAAAACACTAACACTAACAACGAAATAAAATATCAACAACAAATTTCCAGCATAAAACTCAAACAAAATATGCGAGCGTTAGCTTTTACTTATTGTCGCTTAGAGACGTTGGCAGAGAAAAAGCAGTACTCAAAGCAGAGTACACTCAAAATATACCCGAAAATACTCGGATATATCGCCTTTTCAAAACTCTAACTCGACGCACTCATTGAATACGAGTCTGAGTGCTTCGGGTCATGCCGCGCTCGGGTATAAGTATGTACTTATACCCGAAATTATGTTAATGAGTGGAATGAGTATAAGTATTGTACATATTTTATTGAGTACGGATAGGGTACAGAACAACAAGTAACTCGAGTATGATCGAGTATCCGATTTCTATCGGATACTCATTGCAGTTCTCTGATGTATATGTCCCCTTAAGCTATTTTAGATAGAATTTCTATCTGTCGTATACAATAACTTTCCGGCAGAGTTAGTCGCGTGGTTTTAACTAAGACTCATTTTGCTTATTAAACCATAAAACTCCATAACTAACCAGACAATAGTAACTGCATGGTTTTTACTCAGGTTACTTTGTCCACCATTCCTATTTTAGAACTCCCTGTTCAACATACTAACTCCGGTGGAAGTAGTATTTCATTAACTTAAGAAAGTTCTATATTTTAACTTCTGTCTGTGGTCTCTTAACACCTATCTCATCTTACTATCATTTTCATTTCATATTCAATAATTATTCGTGTTAGACTTATCTTACGTCTATAGTAGTGGCGTGGTTAAAACCCTGTCTACTCTGTCGACTATCACTAGTTATATCACGATAGCGATGTTTTTACCCTGTTCGTGCCTCTTTAAGGTCTTTGTCGGTAAGGTATCAGTAGCACCACTAACAGTGCTACTCTCTAGGTCTATAGTAGTGGCGTGGTTTTTACTCTGTCTACTCCGTCGACTATCACTAGTTATTTCACGATAGCGAGGTTTTTACCCTGTTCATGCCTCTTTAAGAATCTTCTCAACAAGACAGGTTGACAGGACAGGTTCACTACCAGACAGGCAAAAACACGGCACCGAAAACGCTCGCGCCTCACCATCACCGTCCGAACGATGACTCTTACAGTCAGCCCAAGATTACGAAACGCAAGGACTCGGTGAAGTTGAAATATTTATGAATATTAAATATGACATGAATTTATTATCTATACTATTATATAAAATGAAAGTGAAAATTTGTTGTGTCCGCAAAACTCAAAAAGTACTGGTCCGATTTTTTTGAAATAAGTTTTAAAATATCACATTTGTGCTACAAAAGGTTCATTGGTTATTTTCTTTTCGAAATTTCAATAATAAGTATCTTTAATTAAAGTGTTAAGTTTTTTAAAAAATCATCCACAATGCCATGCATTGCTTGATCGTTAGCTTTTCATGCGTTTGTGCTGCGAGAGCCTCAATAAACTGCATGTTGCTCTCTACTATACTCATTTTGTTCTCAGCAAGCATTAAACAACAAAACAAACAAACAAATACATATACATACATACTTTGCTGCGCATAAAGCTAATTGGATCGAAGTACATTCTAATATGTTCAAAGAAGTGTTGATGTGTAGATTTAATCTAACACAGTTTTGTTAAAAGGGGATTCACTGACCACCTTTAGCATGTTGAGGATTTTTTTGATGAGAATTAGATTTAATCCGACTTGATGTATGTATGTATGTTTGTATGTACGTATGTTTATTTGTTTCGCTGCATGCAACTTTTCTACACATGTTTTGACGGTGATTTTCCTGTAATTTATAAATGAACAAAAGGAACGGGTGACTTTTTACTTTATAAAATTGACATTGTGTGATTCAATAAGTTTTTTTATAAGTAAACAAGATAACGGGCATAGGAAAAGGGGTTATGGCTTCGACCACATAAGTCAAATTTTTGATATTGAATAGCTTTGGAACTAAACGTCGCATGACAATAAAACTCAGCATGGAGTTACTAATTGCCAAAGTCTTTTTACTGGAAAACTGATACATATGTGCATTGGAAAAGGGGGTGTGTCCCGATTCTCTATACAGAATAGCTATGGAAGCTAAGATCACAGGACATTGAAACTCATACTGGAATTGTCACCTGGGAGTGATGTTCTGCTACTGGGAAACTGTAACGGGCAGTGGAACATTAGTGTGGTGTCAGACTAAGGGACTAATAAAAGTTTTGAATTTACTCATTATTTCCAATATACTTGCCAGGTGCAGCAACGCGCGCCGGGTATCGCTAGTGATATTATAAAATTAGTTATATACAGTGTTGCGCAAAACAATAGCAACAAAATCAGTGCGCTGCTACAAAATCTTGTATCTTTTTTAATATTGGGGATACACAAAAATTATTAAAGGAACCAAAGCATATATTCATACATCATATAAGAAACAAATCATATTCAAATTTGGTTTTGTTTTCTTTATTAAATTTAAAATTAGTGTGACTATATTCAATTTGTCTGAGTGCAAAACAATAGCAACATAATTAATATTTGGTGTAAGACCCATTATTCTTGAATACCGCTGCACATTTGCGCGGCATCGACTCTATTAAATTAGATATAGTGGTATTAGGTATTTGTTCCCACTCAAGTTTCAAGGCTTCACACAGTGCAGTTTTATTGGAAAACCTTCGACCAGAAACTCTTTTCTTCAAAATCCCAAAAAGATTTTACATGGGATTCAAGTCTGGTGATTGTGCCGGCCAATCAAGGACTTGAATCCCATTGTCTCTAATGTAATCTTTGATGAGCTTTGAAGTGTGCTTCGGGTCGTTGACGTGCTAAAACGTACACTGAAGCAGCATATTCCACTTTGCATATGGTAGCATCTTGCTTTCTAAAATGTCTTTATATACGAATTGATCCATAATACCATCGATTTTATGAAATGGTCCGACTCCATCATAGGAAATACAAGTCCAGACTATAATACCACCGGCTCCATGCTTAAAATTTATTTTGCAGTTTCGGACTTCAAGTCGTGTACTTGGGCGGCGCAATACCGTGGACATCCCATTTGAATTAATCAAGTTGAACTTTGATTCATCGCTAAACAAAACGGTTTTCCATTTTTTAACGGTCCAATTTATGTTCTCTTTTGCAAAACTGAGTCTAAAAAACAATAAATTGCAAGTCGTTGTCAAAATTTCAGACAAAATTGTTTGAATTATAACACCTCAACTTGTTTGTTTAAGTTTAGCTGCAAGCAAAGGTTTCTTTGCCGGTCTGTAACTCCTTAAATTTTCCTCAACAGCTCTTCTGCGAATAGTGCTGTGATGGATATCTAAATCAAGTGTCCGAATAACCTCTTTGGAGGTGGCAAATGGGTTTCGCTTGAACACGCCACAAATGTTCCTGTCATCACGCAGCGATGTTTTCCGCGGGCGCCCTCCTGAATATACCGTTGTTACGTCTTTTGTGATGTTATACTTTTTTATAAATCTACAAACTATTGACCGATTAATATTAAAATGCTTCGCGACAGATATTTGCGATTTTCCCATTTTATATTTGGAAATAATTTGTTATTTTAGAGTTTTACAGTATTTATCACGTGCCATTATAAATGGAACAGTCAATGGCACAATTAGGGCAAAACCAAATCTAAGATTAAATGTTTATGACTCACAAACAACATGTGCTTTACAATAAAAGAACTTTTACCGTTGTTTTTTGGAGCTTCTGTTCTCTTTTTACATTTTTTAAGTTTTGTTGCTTTTGTTTTGCACTCAAACAAATTGAATATAGTCACATTAATATTAAATTTAATAAAATAAACAAAACCAAATTTGAATATGATTTGTTTTTTATATGATGTATGAATATGTGCTTTGGTTCCTATAATAATTTTAGTGTGCTCCCACTATTAAAAAAGATACACGATTTTGTAACAGCGCACTGATTTTGTTGCTATTGTTTTGCGCTACACTGTAAGTTTATATGTTCAACCGTTGTTAGCTTTAAGGGTAAACAAAATTATAACAAAGAATTAAAAGTAAGTTGAATTGATTAAGTGTTCAAATTATAAATGTTCGTGAACGACCCTGGACAGCCGCTTTGTGTGTCCCAGCTATAGACCCTGGTAAAGAGGGAGTCGTTACAACAATTTTCTTCTTTTTTTTTTTTTTTGTTAATTTTACCTTAACATTTTTTTCACCTCTAATTTTTTGTGCGAGATTATCAGGTAAAACCTTAAAATTTTTAATGCCAGCTTAACTTCTAATATCTTCATTATCTTAACTATTAAATATCTTTTAACAAGTTTTTAACTAATCGTCTTAAGAAAGGTGTTTTAAACTTAGCTCTGACACCTTTTTGTACGTGGTCATAAATAAAATATTTTAAATCTCTACCGACTTGAACCATACATAAATCTTGCACGCTCACAACTTATTGCTTTCCATTAAGACATGATTTTTCTTACCTGAAACATGATTAATATTTAGTTCAAGTTTCTTAGATTAAAGTGCAACCCGTTGCATGAACAGCCAGCAGGCAGTGAATGCAACGCATTGGCAACACTTTTACGCTGGCAGAGCTTTGTGATGCTTGCTTGCGTGCGTGCAACACTGTTTGTGAAATGCTTTGCAGAATTTTAATTTTGCAAAAATGGCGCTTGCGGAAGTGTTGCAAAAATAATGTTCAGTTTTTTATCAACTGTTGAGTTGTTTTGTGGACTTAAAGGAAGGCATTACTTTAATGAGAAAAAAAAAACAAACAACAACAACAGGAAGCAAAACAATAGAGAAAATTAAAAATGTTTAATAGAAAAACATTCAAATTGCAAAAAAGGATTTAAGCAAGCTCAGAACTGGAATTGATGTTTTGGAAAAAATAGTCATTTGATGTTTTAAACTTAAAATGATTAAGTTTTCCAAGTAGTAGAAAAAAAAACAGGCAACAGTTTAAATGTGTCTCAAACACAAACCCAAAAACAAACAGAGCGAGCAGCTCTGCTGTTTGAGAGTTTTTCACAGCAAACTTTAAATTGAGTGGTTCGATTGTGTAAACGCTCGGGAAGCAGGCGACGCATTGATCGAATTGCTGTTCCTTAGAGTTTTTATAGATTTATCGCACCCCCGACCAGTTGCTGCTGCTTACTAACGAACTTCCTGCTTCCGACTGCTCGACACTTTCCGGCGTAAACAAGTTATCCATGCCACGCCACGCCGCATGCCAAACACTTTGGCACCATGGCTCATTGCCGCACTTTTGCCAACATTTATACTACTATCTTTTTCGTTTTCCCTCTTCTTATTTTTCTTGTTCTTTCTTCTTACAGCTGCCTTTGCTCGTTTTTTTTTTTCTTGTGCTTTCTGCATTTTTGTGGATTTTTTCTTGTTTATTAAAATTGAAAAAGTTTTTGAGAAAAATTTTATGTTAAGTTTTGTGGGAGTTGTTTTCGTTTCTTTTCAGCATCTTCTTATTTTTCTTGTCTGTAACGGAAACACTTGCTGTGTCACGTTTCTTTTTTCTTTTTTGTTTACTGTTGAATGCACGCTGGAGGTTCAAGTCAAACAGTAGCGGGTGCGTTTTTAATATTATGTGTCAGTGTTTACACACTTTTGCATGCTGTGTGACTATGTTTTTATTTTGCCCTTTTCTTGTTTTTCTTTCCCCAACGCTATTAGTATCAAGCGATATTTGTTTTCGTTGAAAGTTTGCTGCGTTCATCTTTGAACTACCAGAGTGTAAAAAAAAACAAAAAACAATATTCAAACACGCCGCAAAATAGTAATTCTAGATTGACAGTATCGATGGCAGCCACGAGAGACACATTTCGTTTTCCATTGACTGTGGCTAATAAGTTTTTCGCAACGTTTTTCACATAACTTTGATAAGTTGAAATTGCAAGTTAAGTGGAGCGAACAATTAATTTTGTTACAAGCAGAGAAATCCATAAGTTTTATGTATAAAAAATTATTTGTATTTTTTTTTTTTAAAAAAACTTCTAACCAATGATTTCAGGTGTTCAAAATATTCAGTCAAGTCTGCCTTGGTTCAAAATGGGGTGATAGATTAGTGGGACGGAAAAGGCAATCAAGTGAAACATATATTGGATGTTTTTTAAAAGTGGTGAAAAGCCGTAGTTACATGTCAAGTAGAACCGAAGTCAAGTGTTCTGCACTTACCTCAGTCAATTGAAGTTACTAAGCTATACTCACCACAAGCTTTCTTCCCATCAACTATAGATTTTATGTCGTAAATATTGAGGAATTTTTAATTTTAGTTGGTTATAAATAAGGAATAAGAAATGCAGAAAGACTAAAACGTGGTTCTGGTCTGGACTCAAACTCGATTCCTCTGGCATGGTAGCTAAACGCACTACCACTCGAATACCAAAGCCTTTATATGCCTGGTCACCTGGTATTGAAAAAAGTGAAAGGCCAAGTATGTTGACAACAAGACAACATGAAGACAAAGAAGGCAACAACCAACAATAATAACAACGGCTCTATATAGAGCAAATCACATAGCTTGACTATACAGACTGTTTCGTTGGCCGCTACACCAACTCGTCAGTAGTCTTTGTCTGACTTTACACTGTGATCCACTCAAGCTATTAGCTATTGTTCTACTTGCATTGCCAATATGCCGAGTAACTTTCTCGGTAATTTTTCCCGACTTTTATTTTTGGCAGAGAACGCTGAACCGTGTAAAGTCATGCAAAGACTACTGATGAGTTGGTGTAGCGGCCAACGAAACAGTCTGTATAGTCAAGCTGTGTGATAAAGCTCAAATTTTTTTTCAACATAAATAATGAAAGGCCGTATGCAAATATTAAGATTAAAGATTTCCTTAACGCTTTAATTCACCGTGTATCTTTATAATACAACCATTCAAAAAATTCCTACAGCTATATTTTTGGTTTAATTTTTTTTCAAATTGGTTCTATATTATTTAGAATATTATAAGCCTTAAAAAAATAGTTTTTACTTCTATTTGTCATACTTTTTATAAAAATTATGTACAAAGTAAAATTTTTTTTTTTAATTAAATATACACGATTTTTAACAGTGTAACTTCTAGAAACAGATAAATAATTTTGATTAAGAAAAAATACTGACTGCTTTCAAAACATGTCCTTTAGTGATTTTAAGTGGTTCGAAAAAATTTCGATCATGGGTCACTTTAGTTGGTTGTATCTTTAAAGATACAGTGTGCACTTCCTGCCTGCTTTTGATTTCCAATAAGGGGGGAAATATACCCAGAATTTTTTTTTTCAAAAAATTCTTTTTTGAAAATTTATAATTTCTTAAAACCTTAAGTCTCAAAAATATGTGGTGAAAATTTCAAGTCGATATCTCAAAAAATAATAAAGTTATAGCCTAGTCAGTGAACCGCCTTCTGGGGCCCTTATTTTCAAACGCGTTTTTCTCGAAACCATGTTTTCAAAGTCGGTTACCAAGATTTCCCAAAGATCCCGCGACCCCTACGTTCGGTCAAAAAAAAAATTTTTTGTGTTTTAAACTTTCGTTCAATAATGCTTTATATAAGCTAGTGTGTAGCGAAATTTATTTTTTCGAAAGGGTCTATTGTGCATATAAAATGGTATGTATGCTGATGGAAGTAACGCCTAGGAATACCTCAATCGAAAGGTATGTCACGTGATGATCAAGCATTATCAGTTCGCGCACAGCATTAATATTTTGTGGACTAACAACAGATTTTGGGCGCCCTTCTCGTCAGAGAGAGAAGTACGGCGCACAGTGCTTTGTCCCATAGGCAAAATTAAAATAAAATAAAGTGCTTAGAATATTTAAGTATTATACATTTTTGTAAAGCTAATAAAGTACCTTAAATAAATTCGTAAATAGAAATTATCATCTCGTCTTTTTGTTAACAGTAGAGGGCGCTAAAGCCAGAAAACGTTTGAGGTAAAACTGTTGAACGGAAAAACGGTTTTTACTGTGTTACAAAACAAATTTTTAAAATTTCATTTTTTATTGTATTGCTTTGAAACTTAACAGTTTTGTTTATAACTATAGGAACAAAAAAACAAAAATAATTTTTTGTAAATATTTTATATAAAAATGTTGTTTGTGCCATCGAAAACTTTTGCAATTTTTTATTTGGAATTCCCAAAATGCAAAAGTTTGATAGACTGAAAAATTTTTTTTTTAAGAGTAGGTAATTTTTTATTTGTGATTTTAGTACATTTTAAAGAGCTTAAATAGAATATGTAAAAAAGTTTTAGATTTTTCACCCGGAAATGTAAAAATGATATGAATTTTTAAAGACATATTTCCTAAGTTTCAGAAAAAGTTGCAAAGACCTAAGTTTATGGTACTGCCAAAATTTAAAAAAAAATAAATTTATGCAATTTTTTTTGTTTATTACTATAAAATTAATTAAATTTTGATGTAGTGTATAATTTTTATTAAATAGTGACAAAAACTTACCAAAAATTGAAAGAATATTTTTTGTTTTTTTTGGCGGAAACCCTAAAGTTTTGCAAACTTTGAAAAAATTAAAAAAATATATAAATAAAAAGTAGGCGATTTTTTATTTTTCATTTATATACTTTGTTAACAAATCTAACCACTAGTAAAAAAAAAATTTAAGATTTGTAACCGGAAATTTGAAATTTTGTATTTTTTTAAAACATCTATATATTTTAGTTTTACAAAGACCAAAAATATGATTATATAATTTTTTCCAAGTAAAGGGCTCCCGCGAAGTTCAATGTTCAATTGAATTTTTGCAATCTATGCAATTTTATTGACTGTAGGTCTGTTTGAGAACTTTTCGAGTAAAAAATATCAAGTAACTTTTACTGGGAGAGTAAGACTGATTTTACTCTCTCAGTAAAAAATATCACAAAAAGTAAACGAACGACATCCAGTAAAAAGTATCAAGTAATCAACATTTGTTTGTAAACAGCTGATTCATGTTTTCCGTTTTGCTTTTCGTTTCATTGCTTTCCCTATGTTTCAACTCATTTACTCCATGAACACACTGCACTTTGTTGTTGTGTGTGCTAATACTAAGCTGACGATATGACTTGTTATGTACATTTTGCGATTAAACCATACAAGAAAAACGACGAAAGAAAATACAAATAGAGATTTAATGGCTCATTTCTTATTAATGTCGGATCCGGAACTATCGTCACTTAGGTCTACAAAACACATAAAAAAAATGATGAATTCAAAGAAATTGAGAAATACATTTTGAAATAAAACATCATATATTACAATTAAAATTAATTATCTTATTTGTTGAGCAAATTTAGAAACAAATTTATTTATGACCCTTTTTAAGGAGTATATTAAATTATTTGCATTTTGATCACAAATGTAGCAAAAATTTAGTTTATGAGAAAAAGGATGTATTGGAGGTGGTCATTTACTTGTATCGAATGTAGCCAAATTTCTCAGAGAGCTCAAAAACATAGTTTTATAAGTTGTTATTAGTTTTTAGTGCATTTTGATCACAAATGTAGCTAAAATTTAGATTTTGAGAAAAAGGATACATGGGAGATGGTCATGTCCTTGTATCGAATGAAGCGAAATTCCCCAGAGAGCCCAAAAATATAGTTTTATAAGTTGTTACAAGTTTTCAGTGATTTCTGATCACTAATGTAGTTGCAATTTAGTTTTTGAGAAAAATTATATATGGGAGGTAGTCATGTCCTTGCACCGAATGAAACAAAATTAACCACTAAGCTAAAAGACATATTTTAACAGATAGTTACCAACTTTCGATTTATTCTATATACAATTATAGCTAAAATTAAACTTTTAAATTTCAAGATGTATGGGAGGTAGTCATGTCCTTGCACCAATTTTTCCGAAACTTCGAATTTTTCTTAATTAACATATTTTGAACCAGCACACTAAATTTCATTTTTCTGTGATAACTTCTCTAATTTTGCCGATTCACTATATGGGGACAAAGCACTGTGCGGCGCCGCTTGAATTCTATGAACCACTGATGAACAGAGATTTTTCATTATGCTTCATTGTCAAAAGTCGAAGCGAGTTCATCGTTGCACTCTTTTGAGTGCATAATTAAAATCGAAAGTTGTAAGAAATAATCGCTGTACCTCTGCACCCGGTACTTCTGGAGTACCGGGGCCCCCTCATTACTCTGTGTTGAATCAAGCTAAAAATTTTTGGTGCACCCTGTCCCAATAAGATTCTTGTAATGAACTTAGGGTTGATGCTACTTTATTCGGAAAAATTTTCCCCCTTCAAAATAAAAGTTTAAAAATATTTAATTTAAAAATCAAAATCAATTATGTTAAAAATCAAATATGTTAGAAAATTGTAATCTTTAGAACCGCCATTACTCTCAACATCATCACTTTTATAGTTTTTCTTGCATAATTTTTTAGAAATTCTTAAGTTGCTACATTTCCGCTGTGTATATTCACATGATTTTAAGCAGCTTAAAAGAAATAACTTCAAAACTATTTCCCTGTAATATAAAAATATAAAAAAATATGTAATCTTCAACGCAAGGTTGCTTCATAACAACAAAAACAGCAACAACAGCGATACAACTTAGCATAAATGCAATCTTAATGAAAAGTGGAATGCTTCTACAACAACATCACTAACAACAACAGTAGCAATAATAAAAATAACACAAAAAACAACAGCTTCAGCATCTTACTTCAGCAACATTCCGCCAACGTGCGTCGCATATTAACGTCAGAAAACTGTGAAATATGGAAAATTTCTCAATTATACGCAGGCAGCAGCAAACAGGAAACAGGAAACACAACTTCTGCTGCATTTGAACATGCTGCTGCAAATGTATTCTTTCGCTCATAGAGTTGTATATTTTTTTTTGCACTATATGTGTGTATGTGTGTATATGTGTGCGCTTCTGCAATCTAGCATTAAGTTGCTGCTTAGTGTAAATAAGTCTGTCTAATGCGGCACGTGACAAACGCTACTTGAGGATTCTTACATAGTTAAGCTGGCTTAATTTAAAATACAAGAAAAATAAAATAAAATAAAATAAAACAACAATAAAAGTGTTTGAAAAAAAAAAAAAAATTTAAACCCAAAATAGTCTTGTTCAACACAAATTGCTGCTATATTCTCGGTTGGCACGCATTTTTCTCTCCTTTTAGTTGTAGTTGTTGCTTTTTTTGTTACACGCCGCATTAAAGTTCGTCGCAATTTTTTACACTCGGCATCATTCGAGTGGAACATGATGGATGTTTTTCTTACGTGGAATTTTAGCGAAACATTTATTTTGTGTTGCTCCTTTCCATTTTTTTTTTGCATTTTGTATTTCTTGATTCATTTTTCAATTTGTACTCAAAAGTCAATTTGAGCATTTGTTAAAAGCAAAGAATTTTCGCAATTCAGAGCAACTCAAGCGTTGAGGCAGAGTTCATTATCAATATTAATCAATTTCTGCAAATAAATTGGAGGATTATTGTAAATGCAGGCAGCTACTCTTGTCACATGACAGCTTTATTAGTAAAGCTAATGAAGTAATTTAAAGATTTAAAGAAATAAACAAAAGGCCTCAACTACTTATCATGGTTTTAGGATGGTGCTTAATCCTGAATATAAAAAACAAAATCAAAAGCAAAAGCAAAGAAAAGGCAAACAAAAAAGCAAAAGAAAAATCAAAATCAAGATCAAAATCAAAGTCAAAATCAAAATCAAAATCAAAATCAAAATCAAAATCAAAATCAAAATCAAAATCAAAATCAAAATCAAAATCAAAATCCAAATCAAAATCAAAATCAAAATCGAAATCAAAATCAAAATCAAAATCAAAATCAAAATCAAAATCAAAATCAAAATCAAAATCAAAATCAAAATCAAAATCAAAATCAAAATCAAAATCAAAATAAAAAACAAAATCAAAATCAAAATCAAAATCAAATCAAAATCAAAATCAAAATCAAAATCAAAATCAAAATCAATATCAAAATCAAAATCAAAATCAAAATCAAAATCAAAATCAAAATCAAAATCAAAATCAAAATCAAAATCAAAATCAAAATCAAAATCAAAATCAAAATCAAAATCAAAATCAAAATCAAAATCAAAATCAAAATCAAAATCAAAATCAAAATCAAAATCAAAATCAAAATCAAAATCAAAATCAAAATCAAAATCAAAATCAAAATCAAAATCAAAATCAAAATCAAAATCAAAATCAAAATCAAAATCAAAATCAAAATTAAAATCAAAATCAAAATCAAAATCAAAATCAAAATCAAAATCAAAATCAAAATCAAAATCAAAATCAAAATCGAAATCATAAAAATTAAACTCAAAAGTAATACATCCAAAATTAAAAGTAAGAAATCAAAAATTAAAACCAAAACTCAAAAAACAAAAGTCAAAAATCAAAATAGCAAAATCAAAAATGAAAAATCAAGAATCAAACATCAAAATCAAAAATCAAAACAGCAAAAACCAAAACTCAAAAATCAAAAATCGAAAAGAACATTGAAAGCTTTCTTGGAGTAAGAACGTTTTAAAGATTTTATATTAAAATGCATTTGTATTTTTTTTTTCGTTTTTCTTCAAAATCGGCAGATAATGTTTGGAGTTACAATTGGGTAATTTGGGTTTGGGAATAACCGTAAAGTCCAGAATATTCGAGAATATTAGCTGGTTCAAACCTTTACCATCGTAGTATTTCATGGAACACTTCTGACAAAAAAGTGGTAGAGTACCATTCCTAATTGACTTCTCTACGTGTCTCAAGTGGTAACATGGCTCGTGACCAGTTTTTTGTAAGGAACCGGTGACCATTTGCTGCGCAGTTCTACGCAGTTCTTCCAACTTGGATTTGGTTCTATTTACTTGAAAGACATATCATTCTTAAAGATCGGATGAAAAATTTCGAAGCTATAATGAAAATTGTAAATGGGTGACCCCCTATGTTCGGTAAAAACAAAATTTTTTTTGATCAAACAATTTTTTTTTATTTATTTTGTTTTTTTATTTTTTTTTTAATATTCTTGCAAATATGATGCGAATAAGAACTTTTTCTTAGGTGCATATTTTATAAAAATAATACGAATGAAAAAAAATTTTCAAAAAATATTTCTAGTGGAAATAGCGAAAATCAAGAGCAAAAACCAAAAATCAAACATAAAAATAAAAAACCAAAAACCAAACATCAAAATCAAAAATCAAAACAGCAAAAAATAAAACTCAAAAATCAAATATCAAAATCAAAAATCGAATATCAAAATAAATCAAAAATGAAAAATCAAAAATTACAAATCTAAAATCAAAAATGACAAATCTAAAATCAAAAATCCAAAATAAAAATTCAGAAACCGAAAATAATTAATCAAAAATCAAAACCAAAATTCTAAAAATAAATGCTAAAAATAAAAAATTTGTAAATAAACATAAAAATCGAAAAGAATAAATCAAAATTCAAAACGAAAACTCAGAAAACAAATGACAAAAATCTAATATCTGTAATCAAAAATAAAAATCAAAAATTAAACCCAATATAACAAATATAAACTCAAAAATCAAAAATCAGAAATCAAAAATTATAGATCGAAAATAATAAATCAAAATTCAAAAATCCAAAATCAAAAATCAAAACCAAAACTCAAAAAACAACTGTCAAAAATCAAAAATCTAAGACCAAAAATCAGAAATCAAAAATCAAAAATAAAAAAAAATCAAAAATCAAAATTTTAGAACCAGGAAACAAAAATTAACAATCAAAAATCAAAATTAAAAATGAAAAGTAAAAAAATCAAAAACTAACAATCAAAAATTAAAACTCAAATATAATAAATCAAAAATCAAAAGTAAGAAATCAAAAATCAGAAAACAAAACTCAAAAAACAAAAGTAAAAAATGAAAATTTAAAATTTAAAAATAATTAATCAAAAATCAAAAGTTGAAATCAAAAATTAAAAACCCAAACTCAAAAAACAAATGTTCAATATAAAAACACAAGAATCAAAACAGCACAAATCAAAAATCAGATATAAAAAATCAAATAATCAAAAATCTTAAATCATAAATCATAAATTAACAATAAAAATCAAAAACTAAAAACCGAGAATCAAAAATAAAAAATCAAAACTGATAAATCAAAAATTAAAAATGAAAAATAAAAAATCAGAAATAAAAAAATCAAAAATCATTAATCATAAATCACAAATCAAAAATCAAAAATTAAAAATAAAAAAATAAAAATCAAAGATCAAAAGTCAAAACTCAAAAATCAGAAATCAAAAACCAAAAATCAAAAAATCTAAAATCGAAACTCAATATGAAATATCTTATTTTGCTGAAGAACTTAAATGCATCAAGTTAGATGCTGTTGTAGTCAATGCTGCCGATGAGGATGAGTACGATGATAACTGCACTATAACCAAATGCCAACCACTGCGTGTTAATCACTTCTTATTGACGACTTGCTTCCTTTTGTAAATCAGCACAAAATATGCACCTGAAGTTGAGTTCGCAGAACTGGGAAAAGTACACTCAATAGTAGATCAACTGATTTTGATCAAAACGTTGTTCAATTGTCCGATGCTGCTAGATTTTAAAACTGTGCTACTCTTGGAAATAATTCTGCATGTCTGAGGAGAATTTTTCAGTGTACTTGGCCAGATTGCCGATTCATATGCTTTTATTATAAAACAAAATTTAATAGATTTATTTTATTTTGGAGGTAGCATCAAGTTAGGCGACAGGTTCTTGTAGCACCAAGTTTCAGTAGAATCCATAATATTCAACGCCACGAGCTGGGCTCTCATCACGTATGATGAGAATCGTTTGATGATATCGTCTTGACGATAGTATAACTTCACGTAACTCTAAAACTGTAGTATTATCTTAACGATATCGTTTTGTTTGCTTCATGTATGGCTAACAACTGTCAAATGATATCGTCGAAATGATTATTTGAAGCGAAATCTAATTTGGTGTCGCTTGGCTATTTTTATAGTTGGACATAATAATACAAATTATTTTTAAATGTATCGGATTCTATTTTTGAGTGACAAACGTAATTTGCGAAAATGTTTTTTGTTTTTTTGAAAAATTAAGCTTTATTCAGCGCTTTTGCCTATCAAAAGATTTCTTCTAAAAAAAAATATGTATCGTGAATAAACATTGTCTTAGTAATACAAATAAATTTATTTTTTGAAATATAACAAATTAAATTTTGTTGAATGCTTTCGCTTGTCGAAGAAGGCATTTTTGTCTATATTAGAGACAATTCACCTTCAAAGTCAAAATAGCTGGAATGCGATGATTGTAGAGTGCCCCATACACTTATCAACTTACCGACCAATTTCGACAGAACTATCAGAAAATCAACTTGTGTGTGGCGCAGTCAGTTGATTTATTTGGCAGTTGTCAAGTCGGTTGAAGAAAATTGAAAATATTTTGATTTTTTATACGGAACTCATCAAGTTGGGATCAAATACTCGATCAACTCAATCAAATAGTTTGTGGAGAAGTCGTCGACTCAAATGTCACTCAGTTGCCAACTCAGTTGTTCGGTAAATTGATAAGTGTATGGGGTGCATAAGTATATTTGTTAACTTTGCCGAAAATTCGTATAATTCCTCGGTGTAGAGGCATTAAGAGAGTCTTTTTTAGATATGTAGCTGTAGGGACTTATCATTATTTAAAAAAATTATTCCAAGTAGTGTTTTACCGGGTGGTTTTTTTATTATGAAATGATAGTACAAAAATATAAAATATATAAAAAACCAGAAGTGAACTTTTAAATGCAAAATTTGCAAGTCTTTAGTTAAAACAAAAAAAAAAAAAAAATAAAAAATCTTACCGTTGCTTGAATAACGAAATTGTTTTTGTCTATTCTAACAATTTTATAATTTTTTATTGTGCCCGGTAAAAAACTAAAGACGAAATAGCCGTTTTGGCCATACAAATTCTGGTTTTTATGTTGACTCCGAACGGCAAGAAACCCTTCTTGGCATTGTTTCTGTCCTGGGATTAACCATTGTCTGCAATGAGTTGTCGACCGATCAGAAAAAAATAGTTTCAATTGATTGAATTTTCTGTGTGCGTTTCATAAAATTGACATAGAACGGTCTACCCATACCTATGCGTTCGACCATGACCTTCTCTTAAGACCCTTTTAAGTTAGAATAAGGAATTTTTAATGAAAGCTGCAGGGGCGTAGTTCAAGTGACTCTATTAATTAACCATGCGTCAGGGTTCATTTTTTTTTTTAAATATTATTCTACAAAATGATTATTTCCAGTCAAACTGAGCATTTCACTTTCAATCAAAATGCTATCTGATGCTTATTTATTTCACTCATGCCTTCCAATGCTCAGTCATGACTGAAACACTTTTCCGTATTGCATTTAATGCCATAACCCAGATTTTGTTTAATTTCTGGTTTATTTTTTTCCCCAGATATTCTGACAGCTGTCTTGTTTATTAACAGCATTTTAAGCATTCAACTTATTATTTATTGTTATTTGTTTGGTTTGAAATCGTGAAATTAATAACATTGTCATTTAATTAAGTGAGAACTTAATTGAAAATTACTCACACAAACATGCTGAACAATTCAGGCACAATAGCAATTCAGTACAAAAAAAAAACAACAACAACAACAACGACAACAACAACAACAACAACACCAACGCAATATATTGTATATAGCATTTCCTTAAAAGCAAAAATTATTAAATAATAAAAATGATAAATAAAACATTGTTATATATTTAAACAACAACTTTTGAGCGTATGCATAAATATGGCAGCATTGAATTTGTGTTTAAAAAAAAAATACAATATAAAAAAATTATTTAAAATGCATTAAACTATAAACAGAGCCTGGCAATAAGCGAACATTCAGTTTCCGTAGCTGCAATAAATTAAAACAATTTTCTTTTGCTTGTGTATGTGTTATGGTTATATTTATTAATTAATTATATTGCAGCAATAAGGTTAAATTGTGTGTGCGTGTTTGTGCGTATAAGCATTATGCATGTGAGCAACGGCATCGATGCACTTTTAACAATAATTTTGCATATTTTTAATAAAATTGGTAAGATTGAATTAATCGCCACTTTGCTGTCAATTTTATAAACGAGACAGAAACTTCAAAATGTTTTTGAAGGCAATTTTATAAATATTTAAAAAGAAAAAAATATACTGTACATAAATTCCTTATAAAATTAAAAATTAATTATTTGATGCATGAAAATATTGTTGATATTAAAAACGCTTTTATCTACAGAAATAAAACACATTTTCTGTTTGTTTGCTTGTTTGACGTAAATACACATCTAAACGGCTGAACTGGATTTCAGCCTAAATTTTGGAACGACTTTGCTCAAATTTGACACATAGTTGACATGAATTTTTTACATAATAGGTCATGGTATAATAATACAAGGTAGCATTGACAGTTGCTTGGGAAATCATATACTGTCAAAAAATATACTCAAAAAGAGAGCGCTCACAATCCGCCATTGAAAACACAAGCAATGTTGAAAACGTTGAAGTGAAAAAAAACAACAACCACAGCAGCTGCTGATGTATTTCCACAAAAAGCTGTTTTTGACAGTTTATGTTTTCCTGTTGAAGAGAAAATAAGCAGTTGTCAATGCTACTATGTATTATTATACCATGATAATAGGTCTGTTTCCGTACTCGATTTTAGTAACTTTCAAGCTCTTAGAATGAGTTTTCGTACCAGACATCTGAGATTGAGAGCAAGAATTGAGAGAAAGGCTTATGTAGGAACACAAAACGCAACAACAAATCAAAGACAAGCACAGAAGCAACACAGAAGCTTTAGAGCCCGAACAAAATTAAAAATCGTTGCGATGGACGACATTGCAAAGCAAAAGAATGCATGAAAATGTATGAATACGTCCAGAATGAAAGCGTAGGTCGTCAGTCGCAACGATATATCGCACAATTAGAATCTATTCAATTTATCTCTTGCAACCCACGATTTTCTCTCTGAGTGCTATTAATGTTGCCATATTTTTGCAAACAATAGGGTATGTTGAAAGCCATTTCCTTGGTTTTTATTATGTATTGACAGTTCGTCTTTGTTTGTGTTGTATTCACACAACTGAAAATAACAATACATTGAAATGAAATAGAAAAAATTTAATAAAAAATACTAAATAAAAGCAACCCTGAATCGTCAGTCGCAATCGTTTCATTCTGGACGTGTTCTCTGCGATTGACGATCAGAGAGAATCGTCGATCGCAACGATTTTTGATTCTGTTCGGGCTCTTAAATTTAGTGGTGCCCATAGCCGGTCATTATGTTGCTACTACGGGTGCAAGTGTGTGCTCATACCAACTCAACAAAATACTTTGACTCAATCCCACTAAAACCAAAAAATACTCATAGTAATCCTACACGCATTTGTGTTGTCAAATTATTACTCTGTTGGCTATGGACACCACTGCATTTAAAGCTTTTGTGTTGTTTCTGTGTTAGTCTTTTGACTTTGATTTTTTGTTGCGTTTTATGTTGCTACATAAGCCTTTGCTCTCAATTCTTGCTCTCAGAGCTCCCAGAGCACTCTCTGCCCATATTTGTTTATGGGTTAGTAATCTGATATGATTCACTCATTCATGTGAGAGAAAAATAAGTATGAGTCAGTTGTGTATTTATTTATGTTATGCCTTTGCTGATACTTTTTGCTGATTTCTTCACTTTTTTGATAAAATGAATGAGTTTAGTTTTATTTTATGTTATGCTTAATGTTTTTTGCAAAGCAGTTATTGTTTGCTTCAAAAAAATTGAAATAACAAGAAAGCTGAACTAAAAATGATTCTAAGTACTTAAGTCATCCCACTGAACTCATGGTGATTATTAAGTTTACAAAATAAATATGTTATAAATATTAACTCATTGAGAGAGTTGAGCACATGCTCAGTTTCAGTGCAAGTTCTTCTTTGACTTGAATTTACTCATGCTCTTTCTTGTGGTAGTCAACCAATGACTCTAAAACAGCGCAGGGCACTCCAAAGCTCACTGAGCTCTCTGTGAGCGTAACTTTTCACATGTACACAAAGCTCACAACAGAACATAATATAATTCAGTCGTTCGCAGGCGGTGATGCCATGAGGTCTATGTCGATTTGCGCTGCATATTTAATGTATACTCTTAAAAAAACCAAACTATTGATTTGTAGATTTATAATATATATACATATATATTTTTATTTTATATAATTTTATATTATTCACATATATGTATTAAGGTTTCATATAATTCATACATACATATTACCTATTATGATGCTTTGTATTGTTCATTTATTTTCTTGTATTAATTTTTTAATAATTAATTTTTTGATTACTTGCTAACTTTCTTATTTTATTCACTTACTTATTATTTACTTATTTTTTTATTATTCATTTTAATCATTAGCTTATATATAAATTTTATAATATTAAAATAATTATTCGCATATATTAAGGTTTTATATAATTCATTCATAATTCCTATTAAGATTCCTTGCATTATTCATTCATAGTAATTGTATTTATTAATTTGATAGAAGAAATAATGAACAATACCGATGACTAAAAATAAAAATGTAAAAGAAAAACTTACAAATCTAGATAATTGTGACAACTATTTCGCTCAGTGTGTGCTATTCGAGAGCACACATATACTATCAAGACAAAATAGAATGTGACTGTATTAGAATGCCCAGCCCTGCTCTAAAACGAGACTAACTGCATGTCTCTGTTCCGTACTTTTTCTAGCTCAAAAGAGAGAAGAAGAACACGCATAAAAGCGCTCTCTCGAGCTCGAAGCAAAAATAATAGAAATCAGATTACGGCAACAGAGGCAGAAAAAGTTGCACCGTTCTGCGCAAGACGTTAGGTCTTTCGTGACACAGGCTGCGAACATGGTATAATAATATAAGGTAGTATTGACAGTTGCTTGGGCAACGACCATCTGTCAAAAAAAATGTCTAGAAAGAGAGCGTTCAATTATTTCTTATGTTTTCGCCATTGTTTATGTTTCAGCGCTTGCAAATAATCAAACATTTTCTTACAAAATATTGCCTATTTTATTTAATTAATAGTGAGTTATTATTACTAGAACGAAAATAATTTGTAAACTTAATGTTATTAAGTGCAAACATAAAAAAAAAATGTTGAAAACGTTTAAGTGCAGCAACCTCAGCAGCTGCAGATGCATGTGGACGAAATTGAAAAAGTTTTCAATTAAAATTAAAACACCACGGCTGGAAAACGTTAAACACATATCACACATAATTTTTTCACAACTTTCATTATTATAACTGTGTATTTAACGCACATATTTTGCGGAATTTATTTATTTTTACATTCGTTTAATTCTTGTTGCACGAACAACTGTTTTTGACAGATGGTCGTTGCCTTGTTGCTGAGAAAATCTATACTTGTCAATGCTACCTGTATAATTGTATCATGGGCTGCGAACATAGTGAACGCGAGTTGCTGAGCCGAGCCAAAAAACATATTAGGGCAATACAGTACGCAAGTCATGCATCTCTTTTACCCGAATGCGTTTTTGAGTTTCAATCGGCTCGGATCAGCAACTCGCGTCTACTATGTTCGCAGCCATGGTATAATAATACATGGTAGCATTGACAACTGCTTATTTTCTCTTCAACAGGAAAACATAAATTGTCAAAAACAGCTTTTTGTGGAAATACATCAGCAGCTGCTGTGGTTGTTGTTTTTTTTCACTTCAACGTTTTCAACACTGCTTGTGTTTTGACAACTGCTTATTTTCTCTTCAACAGGAAAACATAAACTGTCAAAAACAGCTTTTTGTGGAAATACATCAGCAGCTGCTGTGGTTGTTGTTTTTTTTTTCACTTCAACGTTTTCAACATTGCTTGTGTTTTCAATGGCGGATTGTGAGCGCTCTCTTTTTGAGTATATTTTTTGACAGTATATGATTTCCCAAGCAACTGTCAATGCTACCTTGTATTATTATACCATGGTTCGCAGCCATAGATAGGAAAAGACACATTCTCTGTTCTCACTGATTTTCTGTTCATGCAAGAAGAGACGAAATATATTGCGAAATAGTTACGTGCGATTTATTTTTCAGTTACAGTTCTGTTTGTTCATGGTATAATAATACATGGTAGCATTGACAACTGCTTATTTTCTCTTCAACAGGAAAACATAAACTGTCAAAAACAGCTTTTTGTGGAAATACATCAGCAGCTGCTGTGGTTGTTGTTTTTTTTTCAGTTCAACGTTTTCAACATTGCTTGTGTTTTCAATGGCGGATTGTGAGCGCTCTCTTTTTGAGTATATTTTTTGACAGTATATGATTTCCCAAGCAACTGTCAATGCTACCTTGTATTATTATGCCATGTGTTTGTTTATGTTTTGCTCAGTGAAAAACAGCTGATTTTGACAATGTGTCGATCATGACGTAGGCAGACATGCGCATGGCATAATCTTGTATGTATTATTTTTGAGCTCGAAGTGTGCTAGAAAAATTTCTTCGAGCATTATAAGAGCAATCATCGAAAAGAACAAGAAAATATCATATTAACAATTTTTGCTTCTTTAAAATACATGAAAATCTACGCAGCCGCCAAAAATTAAATGGCCTTAAAAATCCGCGACGGAAAAAAGTCCAGAATATAATCATGGTTAAATAAATAAGGTTGTCTCGGGCTGATCGTACTTTCTTCTTAGTACCCACAGTTGTCAAAGTCAATGAAAACCAACAACAACAAATTCATCGGCTTTACATGTTATCAATTTTCGCTTTTAGATTTTGTATGAGCTGTCAACTTCGATTTGACATTTATGGGAACTCGCTCTTATTCATGCGACAACCTCATTTATTCCACCATGAATAGCGTCAACTTTGTTTTTGCTTCGACGACTGTCGTATCTCTCTTTGAGTGGATTAAGCTAAGAATTGGCTCATGACATGGTATAATTATACAATGTAGAATTGACAACTGCTTATTTTCTCTTCTACAAGAAAACATCTCCTGTCAAAAACATAGTTTTGTGGAAATACATCTGCAACTGCTGTAGTTTTAGTTTTTTTTTCACTTCAACGCTTTCAACATTGTTTGTGTTTTCAATGGCGGATTGTGAGCGCTCTTTTTTTGAGTATATTTTTTGACAGGAGATGGTTTCCCAAGCAACTGTCAATGATACCTTGTATTATTATACCATGGGCTCATGAAACATTTACAAGGTAGGCTCATTTTGGAGAGCAGGGTATGCTAGTTATCAAAATCAGCTGGTAATTTTTAGTTTTTCTACTTGTTGTTGTTGCTTTTGTCGTTTGGCGTTTGTAGCTTTTTGTTGCAAAATTTCTCATTTGAGCAGACATCTTAAAATGAGCTCGTAATTATATCATGGAATTGGTTGTGTTCAGTGCTATTTTCTTAGTTTTAACCATGAGCTGAGGTTTTGTTTTGTGTGTGTGTTTAATTAACTCTTGATGTCATTGAAAAACCAAGGGTACCCCCTTTGGTTTTTTTTGTAGAATTTTTTTTATTTTTTTTTAAATATTGGTTATTTATTGGCCCAAAAACAAATGATTTGAAAAAATTATCGAAATACCTCCACCCATCTCCTCCTGATATGAAATGTAATCACTATTAGACTTGAGATATAGTATAAAGGTTTATCCATTTCGGGTTGACATTTATCCAAGTGTAGCCCTGACATTTATCAACTGTCAAATAGTCATGTCATTTAAACTGATTTCTTTCTAAGTAAAAATTTTCCATTTTATAATATCGAACGTTTTAGTACCTTTTGCTATCTATAGTACGTTTTACTCTTGACTTTGACTCCTAGGGGGTGCATTAAGTACTGAATTTATTTTTTTTTCTAATTTTTTCTTTACAATATTTGTATTCACATAAAATATACATTGCTTACAAAATTTTCCAAAAGTAAAATAAACAACCAAAGTCATTTTTGTTTAATAAAGGGTGTTTTTTTTAGTGGTTTGTTTTTCGAATAGAGATAAAACTGGCATTTTGTGGTCAAATCTGGCAACTCTAATGTCATTTATGTTCAGTTTGGTTTGCCATTTCATCATGAACAGGTTGACAAAAGAACAACGCTTGCAAATGGGCCGAAAATGAGATTGATCTCGATGCTGATTTTCATCGCAAAATTTTGTTCAGTTATGAGGCTCATTGTTAGTTGAATGGCTACGTCAACAAGCAAAATTGCCGCATTTGGAGTGAGGAGAATCCACATGAGATCCTTGAGACGCCATTACATCCACAAAAACTGACTGTTTGGTGTGCTCTATGGGCTGGTGGAGTCATTGGGCCATACTTCTTCCGAAATAATGCTGGAGAGTCAGTTACCGTTAATGGAGACCGGTATAAAGCCATGATAACCGACTATTTTGTTCCCGAATTGGATGGCATGAATGTGGATGAGTTGTGGTTCCAACAAGACGGCGCTACATGCCACACAGCGCACGTCACAATCGATTTATTGAAGAAAACATTCGATGAGCGCATAATTTCGCGGAATGGACCTGTCAATTGGCCACCAAGATCGTGTGATTTGACACCATTGGGTTATTTTCTTTGGGGATATGTGAAGTCGCTCGTCTACGCCAACAAACCAGAAACGTTAGGGGACTTGCAGGCCAACACTCGTGGCGTTATTGCCGACATACGGCCCCATATGCTCGAAAAAGTGGTTGAAAATTGGACCTGTAGAATTGGCTTTATTCGAGCCAGCCGCGGCGGCCACATGCCCGAAATCATATTTAAACATTAATGGCATAAAATTATCCTTCCAATAAAGCCAAATTGATGGACATTAAAACGATTTTCTTGTGTTTTATCTCTATTCGAAAAACAAACTCGTAAAAAAAACACCCTATATTTAAAATTTTTTTTTAAAACAATTTTCTAAGAAAACTAGAGAGATCATTTATGGGACAAAGTAGTATTTTAAGCTTTCTTTTTTTCTTTTTGTTGCGAATCCTACTTCGAAGCGCTGTTTACAACTTACTGTAATTATTCAAAATTAACCCAAGCCTTCTTGACACCATTTACTGTGCATTTATTTACTTAATTACTACTCTTAACTCTGGCAGTCTTTTAATCAAATTTGAAGCAAAGTAAGTTTGCTAAAAAAAATAATATACATTGATAAGAAAGTGCAAAAGTAAATGCAAAAATATAGAATATTACTTTAAGAAAAGAGTAAAAAAAAAACAAAATAACAAAAAAAGTAAATGCAAACATTAACACAACTCCATACTTTCTTCAATTAAACTAAAGAAACAAGTTTTGCAAAATTAAAAAAAAAAAAACTAAAATACAGCAATACATTTGTCAAACTTGTTGTCATCAAATATGTTGTTGTTGCTAGCAGCAAGGGTGCTGAAAGAGAGCTGAAAAAACTCTTGCTGCAAGTTTAAGCAGATACAATAACTTTGATGTAGCAAAAAGTAGTAAAAACAAACAAGAAAACTTCAACGAATTTAGTAGATGAGATAAGTAACAAAATAACGCTAGCGATGATGAGTTTGTGTAGAAACTGAGTTTATGTTTATAGCTGATTTCTGGCGGGGTCTCTGTCAGCGTTCGTTTGCCTCGATTAATGTTATATGAAAAGTTTCTCTGCAAACAAAGTCAATTAAAATCATTTCTTGTTAAATGAAATATTAGGAAATGATAACATTTCTTGTCACCATAATTAACACGTGCAAAATTTCTTTAGTTATATATGGTCATACATATATGCTTGAAGGAAAATTTCAAATCTTCTAGCAAAATCAAGAAAATCATATTTAAAAATGTATGTAAGTTGTAAATTACAAAAAAAAAAAAACAAAAAAAAAATTATACAATTTTCCAATATATATATATTTGTTATTACTATCGTTTCAGTTTTTAATATTTGTGCATTTGGTAGATGCTGTCTGATAAACAAATAAATAAACAATTAGCAGGCTGTCCTATAAAAAACTAGGTTCCTACTTCATAAGATTAAAGTACATTAAAAAAACAAACAAAAAAATCAGTTAAAATAATTATTTCAAGAAAATTATTTCTTAGTTTTAAATACAAAAAATCACTTTAATCAATTAAATCAATTCGGACGTCAACAACTTTGATGCAATTCCTTTACTTATATCATGTAAAAAGATATCCATTAACGTAAAACTGTGCATTTTTCTGCTTTAATCTGTCAGTTGTCAAGATGAAGCGCGTGAAATATTGTGGCTCAGTAAAACATGTGAAGTCAAGCGAACAACCTCAAAGAGCAAGCCACACGCAGACAATGGTTGAAGTGGAATTAATTAAGTGGCTGTCAAATCCACGTGAATTATTTAAAGGTAATTGAAATGACAAAGTGGTTTATAGGTTGTGGTTGGTGTGATAGTTATAGCTACTATTGTTTGAGACATGAATTACACACCATTTGAACCATAATTGAATTATAAATCTTTGTGTTATAAATATTGATATTTGCAATGTATGATGAATAATGAGCGGCTATTGGCACCACTACATTTAAAGCTTCTATGTTGTTTCAGTGTGTGTGTCTTTTGTCTTGGATTTGTTATTGAGTTTTGTCTTGCTACATAAGCCCTTGATCTTAATTCTTGCTCTCAACGCTCCCAGAGCGCTATCTGCCCATAGCTGATAATGAGTGATGAATGATGATTTCAATGATTTCATGGATTTCACAGATTACAATCATTTGAATGATTTCAAAGATAATTGCAATAATTTCAAAAATGATTTCAATGGTTATAATGATTTCAATGATTTCAATAATTCTAGCGATTCCAATGATTTCAAAGATGGTTTCAATAATTTCAGTGATTTCAATGATTTAAATGATAATTTCAATAATTTTAAAGATGATTTCAATAATTTCAATGATATTTTCAAATATGATTTCAATAGCTCTAGTGATTTCAATGGATTCAATGACTTCAATGATTTCAATGTTTTCAATGATTTCAATGATTTCCATGTTTTCAATAATTCCAATGATTTCAAAAATGATTTCAATAGTTTCAATGATATTTTGAAGAAAATTTCAATAAATTCAATGATTTCGATGTTTTCAGTGTTTTCAATGATTTCAATGATAATTTCAGAGATGATTTCAAAGATGATTTCGATAATTTCAATGAATTCAATGATTTCAATGATTTCCATGATTTGAATTTGTTTCAATGATTTCAATAATTTCAATAATTGCAATAAATGATTTCAACAATTTCAATGTTTTTAATGATTTCAATGATTTTAAAGATGACTTCAATTATATCAAAAGTGATTTCAATGATTTCAATGTTTTCAATGATTTCGATGATGATTTCAATAATTTTATGATGATTTAATAATTGCATTGAATTTAATGATTTCAATGATTTCAATGATTTCAATGATTTCAATAATTTCATATGATTTCAATGATATTTTCAAAGATGATTTCAATAATAGCAATGATTACAGTAATTTCAATGATAATTTCAAAGATGATTTCAATAATTCCAATCAATTCAAAGACTTCAATGATTTCGATGATTTCAATGATTTCAATGATTTCAATGATTTCAAAGATTTCAATGATTTCAATGATTTCAATGATTTCAATTATTTCAATGATTTCAATGATTTCAATGATTTCAATGATTTCAATGATTTAAATGATAAATTCAAAGATGATTTCAATAATTGCAATGAATTCAATGACTTCAATGATTTCAATGATTTCAATGATTTCAATGATTTCAATGATTTCAATAATTTCAATGATTTCAATTATTTCAATGATTGCAATGATTTCAATGATTTAAATGATTTAAATGATAAATTCAAAGATGATTTCAATAATTGCAATGAATTCAATGATTTCAATGATTTCAACAATTTCAATGTTTTCATTGATTTCAATGATTTCGAAGATGATTTCAATAATTTCAAAAGTGAATTCACTGATTTGAATAATTCCAATGAATTCAGTGAATTTAAGGATTTCAATGATTTCAATAATTTCAATTTTTTCATTGATTTCAATGATTTCAAAGATAATTTCAATAATTTCAAAGGTGATTTCAATGATTTCAATGATTTCAATGATTTCAATGATTTCAATAATTTAAATGATTTAAATGATAAATTCAAAGATGATTTCAATAATTGCAATGAATTCAATGATTTCAATGATTTCAATAATTTCAATGGTTACAATGATTTAAATGATAAATTCAAACATGATTTCAATAAATGCAATGAATTCAATGATTTCAACAATTTCAATGTTTTTAATGATTTTAATAATTTCAAAGATGATTTCAATAATTTCGATGATTTCAATGATATTTTCAAAGATGATTTGATTAATTCCATTGATTTCAATGATTGCAATGAATTCAATGACTTCAATGATTTCAATGATTTCAATGATTTCAATGATTTCAATGATTTCAACGAATTTAATGATTTCAATGATTTCAATGAATTCAATTATTTACTTGATTACAATGGCTCTGATGATTTGAATTTAGATGAATAATAAACTGATTCTTTAAAGTGACATCGTTGGTAAAAGTTGTTTGCTTAAAAGATTGGGCGGAGTGGGGTTATCTTTAAGTTAACATTATAAAACAGTTTTTGTTAGAAAGATTTCGGGCATCTGAATTATGCTCTTAATCAAAGCATTTTCTGAATGAATCATATCACTAATGTAATCATTGTGATAACCGCTGTTGAATTTTAAAAAAATTTAAAAATATACAACTACATTAACAGTTATGTTTTAGATGCTTCCAAACTATATTCATTTGGAGGACTTTAAGCACCTCATTTGCTCTTAAAAAAATTAAAGGTTTTACTTGTGCACAGAACATGATGTCCACTAAGCATAATGTAGTTAATACCAGCAGAAATAAAAATTTATCAAAGCACACAGGCAAAAAAAAACAAAAAAACAGGGACGCACACACACACACACACACACACACACACACACACACACGAAAACATTACATTCATTTCGACTGCAATGTATGAAGTCACCAAATCGGCTGGCTTGGCATTATATTAAAATCCAATATAAGCTGCGTTAATCCAAGCCTATCATTAGAATGTCACACATGTGCAAATGTTACAACAACACCACAAACAAAACATGACATTTTATGCACGCACACATGTAAGGCTTAGATTAAAATTCGCAACAACACAAACTTTGTAGCTGAAATGAAATAAAATGAAATGAGTTGGAAAAGCAGAAAAAAAATAGGAAAAAAAACGCCTAAACTAGTTCATAGAATATTAAACTAAAGCCAAAAATTCAACATTGTCAACAGACAGTCATAGAGACAGACAAGCCAACAATGGCATGCCAACATTTTATAAGTATATATGTATGTGGGTTTTATAAAATATAACATACATGCACAAATATACATGAAAATAACAACAAATCGCGTTATCGCTATATATCCGCATCGGGTGCGCATTTTTTATTGAACACTACATAACTATAAATATTTATTTGGGATTCTTTTTTCATAAGCTCAACTAATAAGAAGTGGCAGTATGTGAATGTGTGTGTGTATCTTAGCAGAGTGTATGTGCCATGGCTTATCAATGAACTGACCACTCAAGCACACGCAGCTGCTGTATGTATTGCTTTGTGTATTGGTGCCATTTATTAGCACTTCAGCTCGATTACAAGCTGAAGTCTGTTTGTATGTTTATATTAATATTTATAAATGTGTTTGTGTCTGCATTTATGCGTTTTTTTGTTTTTTTTTTTTTTTTCTTATATGTGTACGTTTTTTTATTAAGTGACAACTTGACACTAAAAATGATATTCTCAGGATTTGCGCAATTGTATGTGTTGGATTAATAATTCGTTATCGAAGTGTTGTTGTTGGTGTTGTTATTGTTCGTGTTTCTTACATGACAAAATGTGACTTGCATATTTATTAAGACTGTTGATTGGCTCCGAAGTGGTTTTGACGAATCTGTGCACAGTAAGTTTTTTTTCATACATTTTTATATTCATTAAAGACAGGTCGCGTAAATTTAAATCAGGCAACAAAATAACTGATGATTTGACACCTTAATAAGTTTGTATATTATATGCAAACACAACTCTAATAATATTTTTTCTAACTTTAAAATGTTCCTAGGTTGTACGAGGGTTGCCTTTTAAGTCTTGCGCCTATCAATGAAAAAGCAGTAGTGGTTTATGAGTGAAAATACTTTTCTTGTTTTTCAAAGTATTCTCCAATACACTTTAATATTCGTTTGAATTTTCCAAATAGTTTTACCACTTTGAACTTGGTACCTCCAAAATCAGGCTTTTGAAGGCCTCAACGATATTTTGGGCGTAGAAAAACTTGCGATATGCCTTTGTTTCTTAATGTGAGGGTACAAGAAGAAGTCATGGAGTGTCTACACGGGACTACTAGGCGGATGATCCATGAATTCCATGTTTTGAGTGCTCAAAAACTCTTTTATTTGAGCAGACGTGTGGAAACTCGCATTTTCCTGATGGAGGATTGTCTAGATCTTCCTTCATTGGTTGGTTTTACTCAATTCTTCGAAGATTTGCCAGCATGGTTATGTACCACTCATCATTAACAATTTTCCGTTGCTTAAGTGGCACAGTTACAACATTATTGGTTTTTCTGAAAAAAAAATTGACAACCATTTGCTTGTCCGCGAACAACTTTTGTAGGGTTTTACCCAGTTTGAAGACCCAAACATTGCTGCCTTGCTTCGGGATCCTAAGCATAGATCTATGATTCGTCACCTGTGGTGATGTCATAAATATATTTTGAACCACCCCGCTCACTGTATTTTTTTCCAGCATTTCCTTGCATCAATAGAAAACCTTTGTTTTCTTGAGCAACCGCCGAATTTTTATTAGCAACCGCAACGGGAACAAATTTTTCTAACGCCTATATGCTCATATAAAATGGAATGTATGCTAGTCCCACTAATGCACAAGAATGACTCAATCTCACGGTATGTCCCATGCCGGTCTGCTTTCAACATTTCACGCATAGCATCGATGTTTTCTGCCACAACAGACGTTCTTTGACGACCTTAACAAAATTCGTCTTGGAGAGAACGGCGACCACGCTCGAACTCATTAAAACAGCGTTTTACAGACGCTGAGTGTGGTGTTTCATCACCAAAAGTCGAACTAAGTTGATGCATTCTTTTCCTGTCAATCATGTCGAAAATTGTAAAAACTCATCACCCGAAAATGTTCACGTGTTGATTCAATTTTTTTTTATTTTGTTTTGCTGATATACAATTTTAAACCACTGTAATCCACACAATAAGTGCACATACAAAAAAAAAATGTCAAATTTTCAAATAAAACTATCAAAACTCATCTGACAATGCTAGATGTTATCGAGGCGCAAGACTTAAAAGGCAGTCCTCGTAATAAGTCTTTGGTCTTATTAAGAATAACGTAATTTTTTTGTAAAAAAAATATTTATTATTTAACATAATCGCCTTTTACCTCAAAACACATAGTCCATCGATCTTTAAAAATTTCGGTATATATTGCATAATGGGCTGTTTCCAAATCTTCAAAATACGTATCGGCCTCCAATTAAACTTTTTAATTTTATGTAAATCTTTCTCCCATGAGCCATCTTTCGAGATTGATAAAAAGTTAATTACCAGTGGGGGCCATATCTGGGAAATATGGCCCAAATCTGGGATGGGAGATTAGAGAGACTTATGAGATGCTGCATTGTCTTAAAAAAAAGAGTTGGCTGTGTTATGGACACACCCATAGGTTTTGACGTGACGGTATTTCTTTATACTCCTATTTCATGTTCAAACTCTTGTATTAATCCATGACTACATTCTTGACTAAATCAAATATACCAAATCACTTTCCTAGTTTGCAACGATGTGTTTTAATTTTTGTCCTAATATATATCTTAATTCATATCATAGTCCTTTTTCGGTTTCCTAGTCCGATTTAATTGTGTTATTTTTTTGTTTGTGGGCAGTGTTGGTTGTCATGAAAAATACTGTTGAAATCATAAATAACTAGATTGTTGTTGTTGTTATTGATGTTGATGATGATGTTGATGTTGATGTTGATCTTGATGTTGATCTTGATGTTGATGTTGATGTTGATGTTGATGTTGATGTTGATGTTGATGTTGATGTTGATGTTGATGTTGATGTTGATGTTGATGTTGATGTTGATGTTGATGTTGATGTTGATGTTGATGTTGATGTTGATGTTGATGTTGATGTTGATGTTGATGTTGATATTGATGTTGATGTTGATGTTGATGTTGATGTTGATGTTGATGTTGATGTTGATGTTGATGTTGATGTTGTTGTTGATGTTGATGTTGATGTTGATGTTGATGTTGATGTTGATGTTGATGTTGATGTTGATGTTGATGTTGATGTTGATGTTGATGTTGATGTTGATGTTGATGTTGATGTTGATGTTGATGTTGATGTTGATGTTGATGTTGATGTTGATGTTGATGTTGATGTTGTTGTTGATGTTGATGTTGATGTTGATGTTGATGTTGATGTTGATGTTGATGTTGATGTTGATGTTGATGTTGATGTTGATGTTGATGTTGATGTTGATGTTGATGTTGATGTTGATGTTGATGTTGATGTTGATGTTGATGTTGATGTTGATGTTGATGTTGATGTTGATGTTGATGTTGATGTTGATGTTGGTGTTGATGTTGATGTTGATGTTGATGTTGATGTTGATGTTGATGTTGATGTTGATGTTGATGTTGATGTTGATGTTAATGTTGATGTTGATGTTGATGTTGATGTTGATGTTGATGTTGATGTTGATGTTGATGTTGATGTTGATGTTGATGTTGATGTTGATGTTGATGTTGATGTTGATGTTGTTGTTGATGTTGATGTTGATGTTGATGTTGATGTTGATGTTGATGTTGATGTTGATGTTGATGTTGATGTTGATGTTGATGTTGATGTTGATGTTGATGTTGATGTTGATGTTGATGTTGATGTTGATGTTGATGTTGATGTTGATGTTGATGTTGATGTTGATGTTGATGTTGATGTTGATGTTGATGTTGATGTTGATGTTGTTGTTGATGTTGATGTTGATGTTGATGTTGATGTTGATGTTGATGTTGATGTTGATGTTGATGTTGATGTTGATGTTGATGTTGATGTTGATGTTGATGTTGATGTTGATGTTGATGTTGATGTTGATGTTGATGTTGGTGTTGATGTTGATGTTGATGTTGATGTTGATGTTGATGTTGATGTTGATGTTGATGTTGATGTTGATGTTGATGTTGATGTTGATGTTGATGTTGATGTTGATGTTGATGTTGATGTTGATGTTGATGTTGATGTTGATGTTGATGTTGATGTTGATGTTGATGTTGATGTTGATGTTGATGTTGATGTTGATGTTGATGTTGATGTTGATGTTGATGTTGATGTTGATGTTGATATTGATGTTGATGTTGATGTTGATGTTGATATTGATGTTGATGTTGATGTTGATGTTGATGTTGATGTTGATGTTGATGTTGATGTTGATGTTGATGTTGATGTTGATGTTGATGTTGATGTTGATGTTGATGTTGATGTTGATGTTGATGTTGATGTTGATGTTGATGTTGATGTTGATGTTGATGTTGATGTTGATGTTGATGTTGATGTTGATGTTGATGTTGATGTTGATGTTGATGTTGATGTTGATGTTGATGTTGATGTTGATGTTGATGTTGATGTTGATGTTGATGTTGATGTTGATGTTGATGTTGATGTTAATGTTGATGTTGATGTTGATGTTGATGTTGATGTTGATGTTGATGTTGATGTTGATGTTGATGTTGATGTTGATGTTGATGTTGATGTTGATGTTGATGTTGATGTTGATGTTGATGTTGATGTTGATATTGATGTTGATGTTGATGTTGATGTTGATGTTGATATTGATGTTGATGTTGATGTTGATGTTGATGTTGATGTTGATGTTGATGTTGATGTTGATGTTGATGTTGATGTTGATGTTGATGTTGATGTTGATGTTGATGTTGATGTTGATGTTGATGTTGATGTTGATGTTGATGTTGATGTTGATGTTGATGTTGATGTTGATGTTGATGTTGATGTTGATGTTGATGTTGATGTTGATGTTGATGTTGATGTTGATGTTGATGTTGATGTTGATGTTGATGTTGATGTTGATGTTGATGTTGATGTTGATGTTGTTGTTGATGTTGATGTTGATGTTGATGTTGATGTTGATGTTGATGTTGATGTTGATGTTGATGTTGATGTTGATGTTGATGTTGATGTTGATGTTGATGTTGATGTTGATGTTGATGTTGATGTTGATGTTGATGTTGATGTTGATGTTGATGTTGATGTTGATGTTGATGTTGATGTTGATGTTGATGTTGATGTTGATGTTGATGTTGATGTTGATGTTGATGTTGATGTTGATGTTGATGTTGATGTTGATGTTGATGTTGATGTTGATGTTGATGTTGTTGTTGATGTTGATGTTGATGTTGATGTTGATGTTGATGTTGATGTTGATGTTGATGTTGATGTTGATGTTGATGTTGATGTTGATGTTGATGTTGATGTTGATGTTGATGTTGATGTTGATGTTGATGTTGATGTTGATGTTGATGTTGATGTTGATGTTGATGTTGATGTTGATGTTGATGTTGATGTTGATGTTGATGTTGATGTTGATGTTGATGTTGATGTTGATGTTGATGTTGATGTTGATGTTGATGTTGATGTTGATGTTGATGTTGATGTTGATGTTGATGTTGATGTTGATGTTGATGTTGATGTTGATGTTGATGTTGATGTTGATGTTGATGTTGATGTTGATGTTGATGTTGATGTTGATGTTGATGTTGATGTTGATGTTGATGTTGATGTTGATGTTGATGTTGATGTTGATGTTGATGTTGATGTTGATGTTGATGTTGATATTGATGTTGATGTTGATGTTGATGTTGATATTGATGTTGATGTTGATGTTGATGTTGATGTTGATGTTGATGTTGATGTTGATGTTGATGTTGATGTTGATGTTGATGTTGATGTTGATGTTGATGTTGATGTTGATGTTGATGTTGATGTTGATGTTGATGTTTTTGTTGTTGTTGTTGTTGGTGCTGCTTCTGTTTTGCTTCTCCATAGGTTGTGCTTTTCCTTGGTGGGTGAGTTTTACCTTATGCTATGTTCACACAGAGAGTTTAGTTTGAGTTTCCAGTACAAAGTAAACTCAACTTGTAGTGGAAACTCAAACTAAACTCTCTGTGTGAACATAGCATTAGCTGCATGCGATTAAACCAGCAAAAGTGATGCATATGCGTCACATAAGGCGGTTCCAAGAGGGCTTTATGACGCCGTCAATTTTTGTTTTTTTATTTTTATCACCTTTATCCTTAAAGTTTACCCTTGCGCCAGTATTCACAGAGTTAAAATTCGATACAACGTTTTTTCTTGGTTGTAGTATTTTTACTGCATTATGTGGTTGCAGCCCTGAATTCATGACAATAAGATTTTTTTTTATAATTTAGTTGTGAGGCGCAATAGCACATCTATGCTCTCTTAAAATAAAATTTACCGCTGCAAGTCTCCTGAGTGAATAATAATTTTATGCAACGATATTACATTTCTGTTACATAAGCTGTTATTTTCACGATCTGGTGATGTTTAATTTTTCTTTTTTTTTATTTTTGTTGTTTGGCCAAGTATAAATCCTTAATTTTCTTTTTTAAACATTTATCGTAGCTTGTATACTCACCGACTAAAAATTCAATGCAACGCTGCATGAATGTTATTCTTATACTTGCATAAGCTTCACAGTTATTAATACAGCACTGCAGGCTGATCAGGCAAATATTTTAATATTAGTTTGATTAAAAAACTTTTCAAATAATACTGTTGCACATTAATATGCTTTATACAAAAACGAATTTATATACAGGGAGTTTTTTTATAAGGGCGATAACTTTAAATCGAAATAAAACAAAGGAAAATGTTTCAAAAATTCATTTTTGAAAACATATGAATCAATGATTCCTCCGGCCCATAAAGCGTGAATTTTTCTAGATGTAATGGTGTTTTGAGAAGGGCTTCTGAATTATCATTGCTCCAAATGCGGCAATTCTCTTTTTTCTGTTTAGCCATTTAACCCGTGGCTAAAATCAAAACACATTATAGCAATTTGCAAACATTGCTCGAGCGTGAGTCTATTAACAAGGAATTGTCAAACCAAATTAACCCGAAAATAACTAAATTTCTTCGCCTGCAAAATAACACCCTTTGCATAAAGCTTGTTAATTATTACAAAATTTAGCTTAAATACTACTTAATTAATACAAACATATTGTGGCCGCTTGTGTATGTTATGTGAACGGATGTGGTTGAAGTAAGTAACTTAATTTGGCCTCCAGCAACACTTCCCCCCACTCAAAATATAAGTCAAACTTCTTGAATCAATTCAAAGATTACCATGGTACAGCTATTTTTAACTGCTGAAGTTCGAAAGCTTGAAGTTTTGGGGGTAATAAATAACCTTATCAGTTGATATATTAATTAATAAGTTTATGAAACTTTGTAACGTGTCTACATTTGAAAAGTGAGTAGGAGAATTTCTAGATGACTTAACACTCAGACAACCAGTGTTGGAGTGGGTGCCTTTCTGAGCACTGTTTCTGCCGGAAGTCATTACCACGTGTAATTGCCAACTAAATCATTAACCAGATCGAGAGAAAAAAAATAGCTTTGGAAGCACATACTTCAATACCCTGCCAAAAAAAAATGTTAAAATCATCTAAGCCAAGTCATATTTAACAAGGTAGACTCGTGTCGGAGAGGTGGGGACAGCAGCTGTCAAACACAAGAAGAATATAAAAAAGAAAAAAAAAAACAGCGAATACAGCGAAAAAACAGCGATTTTGACAGGTGCAGTACCCACCACAAGAGAGAATTTCAACAACTAACACTACCTTGTTGAATATACCTTGATCTAAGCTAAGTAAGCACCTTATATGTATTACACAAACTCAAAATTTCTCCGACATAAGGCTTTTTAAGTAGAAGTCCAATTTGAATACATTTAGTAGCAAACTGGACTTTTTATTTCTTAAAAATTCATAGTTTTTAAGTTATAGCGTATTAAATTTTGCATATAATTGTTGTTGTTATGTTGCTTTTTCTTTTCTTAATAGAGCAGCTGAGAGCAACGTTATCAAACTCTGAGCAATACTATTCCCTGCTCACATTTCGCTCTCTTCTGTCTCTTCTTAATGGAGCGTCTGTAGCAGTGATGCCAGAGAGACAAACTGAAATTTACCACTATTTGGCAAAAAATTTACCAATTTCGGAAAAAATTTACCGTTTTTCTTAAAAAAAAAAAATTAAAAATTAAATGTAAATGATTAACAACGGCTATAATTTTTTTATTAGTATACATATGTTATAAAAAAACAACAAAAACATGAAAAAACTAGTAAGAATTGATCTTCGGCTGGGCCGAAGTTCAATTACCCCCACGGCCGAACCAAAGTATATTCAAAGTCTTAAGCAATCAATAAAATGTTTATCTGTAAAAACGTTTTCGTTATATTTTGAAGAGAAAATATTCGCTTTTGTTTTTTGATAAAGTCGCTTTGTATGGGAGGTGGGCGTGGTTTTCACTCAATTTGGTTGAATTCCATACACATAGTACACGTTATATATCAAAAAGTATATGCAAAATTTCAAGTCCATACATTAATTTTTGTGGATTTTAGAGAAATTTTACCTTTTTGATAAAGTCACTTTGTATAGGAGGTAGGCGTGGTTTTCATCCGATTTGGTTGAATTTCATACTTAGAGTGTATTTTGAACATCAAAACTCATATGCAAAATTGCAAGCCCATATTTTCTTTTTTGTTGAATTCTAAGGGATTTTACCGTTTTGATAAAGTCACTTTGTATGGGAGGTAGGCGTGGTTTTCATCCGATTTGGCTCATTTACGAACTTAACCTTCATTTTTTAGATAAAAGCTTAAATATTGAATTTCGTGATGATAGCTTTAAAATTACGGCTGTAATCGTGATCACAGACAGACGGACAGACGGACAGATGGACAGACGGACAGACATACGGACATGGCTAAATCAACTCGGGTGGTGGTGCTGATCAAGAATATATATACTTTTCTATACCTACCACGCCTCCTTATGGGCGTTACAAACGGAGTGACAAAATTAATATACCCCCATTTACGTTTTTTAAACGTGGGGGTATAATAACATTTGTACCATTCACAAACCGAAAAGCCACGCTGATCCGACAACTGCTCCTATTCTAGACGTGTTCTCAACGGATTTATCCGAGAGAGGATCGCCTACCGATAACCGCTTTGGTTCTATTCGGGCTCTTCAACTGCTTGTGAGTATGTTCCGAGAGGTAACAGTGTCGCCAATAACTCAAAAAATTAACAAGTCTGAAAAAATTATTATTTTCGCAAAATTTACCACTTTTGGTCAACAATTGTCTTTTTTACCTCTGCCCAAAAAGTGAGTAAAAAATTACCTCAATTAGCGAAATTTACCTTAATCTGGCAACACTGGTCTGTAGTCAGAAAAATGTAAAGCTCACGCCATGGTTGAATAAATAAATTAGGTTGTCTCGGAGATGATCGTACTCTCTTTTCAGTACACATAATTGTCAAAATTAATCAAAAGCAACAACAACCACTTCATCGGCTTTTCATGTTATCCATTTCCATTTTCAGATTTTGTATGAGCTCTCAACTTCAATCTGACATTTATGGGAACTAGCTCTCACCTATGCGACAAACTTGTTTATTCGACCATGGCTCACAAAAGCCTGAACGCTCGCAACCAAGATACAAGTTTTTTATTGCAATTTGCAGCCCAAATTTCACTGTTGTCTGTCTCTTCGAACGAAAACAAAATCATAGACTACATACAAACGCATTATTGACTTCCCAGTGGCGAAAATAGTCTCCGAAGACGTTGTCTTTGATGACGTCGTTGACGCCAATGGAGTAACAACGCTGATATTTGCTGAACATGTCGCTATTAATTCAGTAACATGGTATAATAATACAAGGTAGCATTGACAGTCGCTTGGGAAAACATCTCCTGTCAAAAAATATACTCAAAATGAGAGCGCACACAATCGGCCATTGAAAACACAAACAATTTTGAAAACGTAGAAGTGAAAAAAACAACAACTTCAGCAGCTGCATATGCATTTGCACAAACAATTGTTTTTGACAGGAGATGTTTTCTTGTAGAAGAGAAAATAAGCAGTTGTCAATGCTACCTTGTATTATTATACCATGAACCAACAAGACAAGATCAAGCAATCAGCAGTGCGAGAAAAAAGTATTTTTTTCGTGCCACGTCATCGGTCACAAAAAAAGCTATATTGCATACGTTTTTCATGCAAAACATGTGAAAACTTAAATAAAAGTGGAAAATTATAAAATTAACAAGTTTAATTCTCGAAAAAGTGTTTGAATACTTTGTTTGTTTATATTTTCATGCAGTAACGAAATTTAAAGTAATTATTTTTTTATTGTTGCAATTATTGCACGTCGCTACAGCACACTTCATTTTTATTAAAAACACAAAAAATTACTGAATTATAAACACTAATAATTCTTTAAAACTTCAAGAAATAATTTTTCACATATAATCGCTACACGTAAACAAAACAATTTGTGACCGATGACGTCAGACCTACAAGCTTTGTTTTGTTTACAATATGGCGGCTCTTTTCTTTGCATGATCTTTATTTCTTGGTTCATGTTATTATACCATGATTCAGTAATAAAACAAAACATGGGAAGTTTGTGCCTCTCCGAGTTTGTGCCCGAAAAAAAGTTTGAAATGTACCAACACCAGAAATTTTTAAAATTGAAATGAAGGTTTTTGATTTATAAAAGTTATCGCGGCGATTTTTAGTAAAATTTTAAAATGTTGAAATCGAACATAGGAGCTAACATGCATACGAGTACAGTAACGAGCAAAAATTTTCACAAGAATAGCATTTCTACTCATACTCCACTTTTGACAACTATTGTAGATCAGTGCAACCCTGCTTATCATATTCTTATGGCTTATCTCACGGTACTTGGCGCAAACGATGGGATCGCCTTTTTTGTGGATTGGGCAAGGCACACTGAGGTTTCAATCGTTTGGAGCGCATACTTTCGACAATATTCTCCATTCTTGCAGAGGTCAAAAACTCCCGTTGTCAGCGTTGCCATTCAGAAGCCTAGAGTAGTGTTCCCTCCACATAATCAGTGTACTCTTAATATCTGTTGCAGGGTATGAGCAACTAAAAACTGTTGGTTCGCTCCATTCACATTAGTATGCCATTTAACTCTCTAGCTTCAAAAGGGAATATATTGGCCCTAAGTGCTCTATGACCTATTTTTTTTTCTGAAATATCCTATTTCTATTCATATAGTTTGTTTTTGTTTAACAATTTGGTTAACATTATTAGTCTTCAGACCTTTTACTATTTTTTTTTTTTTTTTTTTTTTTTTTTTTTTCTGGCATTATCGTTAGAGGTTATTGCTTTCTCAGCTGATGTAGCCACTCACGTTTATGCAAACTTTGATAGCAACACGTGCTCAAATACACAGGCATAAAAGTGCCACAAGACGCACGTTACGCTTATTAAAATTTCAAACATCAGCGTTAAGTTTTTCCACGCGATTAAGTTTGCATAGGCAAAAACGTCAAATTGGCAAAGTTATAATGTAGCGTTTGTCAAAAGAAAATGACAGATTTGCCTTCATACGCTTCGGTAAACATCTGAAACACATAAAATTTGAGTGAGTGGCAACATAGCTACATAAAAACGAATTAGTGTGTGTGTGCGTGTGTGTGTGTGTTCGTGTGTTTATGTGTGAGTATGTGGCATAGTGATCGATTACTTTGATTAAGTCATAAAATGATGATTAGCTAATTAATTGTGTTTGACGCTAAAAAACATCGCGGCTTTATTACCTGTTGTATGTGTGTGAGTATGTGTTGAATGTGTGCAAATTTAGACACGCTCCCACACACGTAGATAATTATTTTCAATGTACTGGCAAAAATCTACTCAACTACTCAACCCACGTAAGCCAAAAAGTCTAAAAAAAAACATTTTTAATGCCAACGCAGACAAAATCTGCGTATTAAGCTCAAAAGCAATTTTCTCAACTGTGTCGTTTTGTTGTTTCATAAAAAAAAAACAGCTGAAATTTTTGTTAAATTTTCTGTTGACGTTGGCTATTTTTTCTGTTTAATCTTTGCAATAAGCGGCTTTGCTGCAGCTCAACGAATTTGGCCACTTTTTATTGCATATTTTTTGAGAATAACAACTCAACATTTTCAGAAACACACACGCATACACATACGTTGGCATCAACACTGGCTGGCAACATATGGCGAATTGTTTACATGTCAGAATTGCATCATCATTCTCCTGGCGGCTACGAATCAGCATCATTTTTTGACACATCTGTATTTTTTTTTATTTTTTGTTTTTTTTTTTTGTTTTTGTGTAACACCGTATTCAGCATTTGTGACACAGACATACAAATATTTTTTTATTCTTTTTCTGTTCTTGTATTATTGTATTTGTAATACTTGTCGTTACGTTAAATACAGAAAAACAGAAAAAGATTCAATAAAAAAAACCAAAAAGAAAAAACAAATCCAGTAGGTTTTAATATCCGTTTTCTGCCTTGATTGCTGTAGGGTTGTTATTGTTTTGTTGGCCAGGTTTGTGTTAAAGCCTTATCCAAGTTTTTTAGTATTTTTTTTTATTTCTCTTCTGTCACCCAAGTGAGAAGATTGATGGAAAATGTACTTTCAAATTGGCTTTTATTGCTATTTTTTAATTTTTTTTTTTTGAAAATGTTATTCGCCGTTATGTGTGGTTTCAAATAAATGTGACTTCAAGCGTTCATATTTTAGGAGTTAGGTCATGGAATAACCTTTAGATATAATAAAATAAAAACAACAAAATCGACCATTATAAATGAATTTCAAGCATTTCCAAGCAGCAGCATCGCATTTATTTTGATCAGGATAGCCATTTGATGATTTTTACTTTTGTTGTGGTTTTTGAAAATTTTTTGACGTAGAATACGTTATTCTCAAAGGTAAGTAGGGTGGTTGATAGTGATCAGGTGTTGGTATTTATATCACAATTTGAGCCTTTGGTGTGCCTAAAGTACTGATCGTACAATGTTGATGTTAGCACTTGTTGATCTGCTTGATCCTCAATGCGACAAAAATTCATGTTTGAACTCTCTAACTTATATAAATTTTACACAATTACATGAAATATAAAGCCAACATTTGATGTTTTTGTTTGCTTAAGTTTGCTACCTATTTATCGACAGTTTTCGGTTTTATCGACAAAACCATAACATTTGTATGGGAGCCCCCCTAAGGAGTGGTCGGAGGGAATAGGTGTCAAATGCAAAAATATTCCTTTTGCAAAAGTAATGGGGGTCGCTCATACATATTAAACCTTTCCGGCACTCTCTTAAAGGTCATATGCTCAGGTGTATGGAATAAATATATAAAAACCATAAAATTTGTATGGGAGCCCCCCTAAGGAGTGGTCGAAGAGAATAGATGTCAAAGGCAGAAATGTTTCTTTTGCAAAAATAATGGGGGTCGGTCATAAATATGAACCCTCTCCGGCACTAACTTAAAGGTCATATGCTCAGGTGTATGGAATAAATATACAAATCCATAAAATTTGTATGGGAGCCCCTCTAAGGAGTGGTCGAAGGGAATAGGTGTCAAAGGCAAAAATGTTCCTTTTGCAAAAGTAATGAAGGTCGGTCATACACATTAAGCCTCTCCGGCACTGTTTTAAAGGTCATATCCTCAGATGTATGGAATAAATATTTTGCTAAATATTTTTTAAAAAAGATGTCATCAAAAGCGAATTGAATAATTCTACGTCTTGTGTTACGACATAGTCGAAACTACTATATCTTTTCTTTCTATGATTTTAACCTATTTTCGGAAGCTGTTTTATTTCTCGACCAGTAAATTTCGCCTTATTTCAAAAAATTCTATCTCACCTTCTCGTGAGTGGAGAGCCTTCACCTTTCTCTGTAAAGTCCCGAAATGGGTGAAATGTCAATATAAAGCTTGATTGGCTTTCGAAATATGAACCACTCACAGCGGTTGGCTCGATTTGCCTGATGCACATTTGACTTTTCGGGAAGATCTTCTGGCCTGGTGGTTTTTATTTTGCATGATAGTTTGGATATGAAAACGCTTTCTCGAAGTTGGATGTCGCGTGTGTTAACAATCAATCAAAAAAGACAACTATTACTTGATTCTGAACTGAAAAATTTTGTGCATCGATTAATAACTCGTGAAACATGACTTGAACCACTATACAGCTAAATAAGCAAGACAATGGAATGAACCAGGTATAAGTGCTACAAAGCAGCCAAAGACACAACAATCAGCTGAAATTGTTTTTGGCAGTGTTTTCAAAAGTCAAAAACAAGAACAGGAAAATGTTATGCAGCATGATTGCACCGTTTGCAAGATGCACTCAAAGCAAAACGAGCACCTTAAATGAAGAAAAAAGTTATTTCTGACGTGACGAAGTTACGTTTTACCGCGCAGGTTTCCAAAAAAGTTGAAAAAAGCATTTTTTTCCAACAACAACACCAAAAACAACACCAACAACAACATCAACATCAACATCAACATCAACATCAACATCAACATCAACATCAACATCAACATCAACATCAACATCAACATCAACATCAACATCAACATCAACATCAACATCAACATCAACATCAACATCAACATCAACATCAACATCAACATCAACATCAACATCAACATCAACATCAACATCAACATCAACATCAACATCAACATCAACATCAACATCAACATCAACATCAACATCAACATCAACATCAACATCAACATCAACATCAACATCAACATCAACATCAACATCAACATCAACATCAACATCAACATCAACATCAACATCAACATCAACATCAACATCAACATCAACATCAACATCAACATCAACATCAACATCAACATCAACATCAACATCAACATCAACATCAACATCAACATCAACATCAACATCAACATCAACATCAACATCAACATCAACATCAACATCAACATCAACATCAACATCAACATCAACATCAACATCAACATCAACATCAACATCAACATCAACATCAACATCAACATCAACATCAACATCAACATCAACATCAACATCAACATCAACATCAACATCAACATCAACATCAACATCAACATCAACATCAACATCAACATCAACATCAACATCAACATCAACATCAACATCAACATCAACATCAACATCAACATCAACATCAACATCAACATCAACATCAACATCAACATCAACATCAACATCAACATCAACATCAACATCAACATCAACATCAACATCAACATCAACATCAACATCAACATCAACATCAACATCATCATCAACATCAACATCAACATCAACATCAACATCAACATCAACATCAACATCAACATCAACATCAACATCAACATCAACATCAACATCAACATCAACATCAACATCAACATCAACATCAACATCAACATCAACATCAACATCAACATCAACATCAACATCATCATCAACATCAACATCAACATCAACATCAACATCAACACCAACATCAACATCAACATCAACATCAACATCAACATCAACATCAACATCAACATCAACATCAACATCAACATCAACATCAACATCAACATCAACATCAACATCAACATCAACATCAACATCAACATCAACATCAACATCAACATCAACATCACATCAACATCAACATCAACATCAACATCAACATCAACATCAACATCAACATCAACATCAACATCAACATCAACATCAACATCAACATCAACATCAACATCAACATCAACATCAACATCAACATCAACATCAACATCAACATCAACATCAACATCAACATCAACATCAACATCAACATCAACATCAACATCAACATCAACATCAACATCAACATCAACATCAACATCAACATCAACATCAACATCAACATCAACATCAACATCAACATCAACATCAACATCAACATCAACATCAACATCAACATCAACATCAACATCAACATCAACATCAACATCAACATCAACATCAACATCAACATCAACATCAACATTAACATCAACATCAACATCAACATCAACATCAACATCAACATCAACATCAACATCAACATCAACATCAACATCAACATTAACATCAACATCAACATCAACATCAACATCAACATCAACATCAACATCAACATCAACATCAACATCAACATCAACATCAACATCAACATCAACATCAACATCAACATCAACATCAACATCATCAACATCAACATCAACATCAACATCATCAACATCAACATCAACATCAACATCAACATCAACATCATCAACATCAACATCAACATCAACATCAACATCAACATCAACATCAACATCAACATCAACATCAACATCAACATCAACATCAACATCAACATCAACATCAACATCAACATCAACATCAACATCAACATCAACATCAACATCAACATCAACATCAACATCAACATCAACATCAACATCAACATCAACATCAACATCAACATCATCAACATCAACATCAACATCAACATCAACATCATCAACATCAACATCAACATCAACATCAACATCAACATCAACATCAACATCAACATCAACATCAACATCAACATCAACATCAACATCAACATTCACGACACAGCCAACTCTTTTTTTAAATAAAATTAAATCTCTAAAGATAAAATATCTGAATTTTTTACAAAAATCAAATTTGTATGGAAGTATTGTGTATAAGATAAGTGCCAGCGTTTGTTTCATAGGACACTTTTAAAAAGCACAAAATGGGAAAATGGAATTGAATGCAGGATTCAATGGAATCGGATTCGGAGACTCCAAATTAGTCTAAAAATATTTTTTCTATTAAAAAACAATTAATCATAAGAAGCTAGGTCAAAGTCCTTTCAAGGGCGGAAATGGCCAGTTATTTATTTATTTTATTGAAAAAAAAAAAAATTCTTGTTTAACCCATCGTTAACGAAAAGACATCAACTTTAATTTAGTTTAAAAACGTATAAAAAGCTTTTGCATATATTTTTTTTTACTAATAATGGCAAGCAAATTTCTATTGGCTCGAATTGGCTGAGGCAACCAATCAACACACTGGCATATTGAACATATTTGTCAATATGTTTTATTGTCTTGATTATATGCAGAAGACATTTTTGAAGCAGTGCGCATATATTTCTAATAAAATCAAATTCTATGCATGTGACCTTGTGTGACAATTAAATCAATTTAAATTAAAGGAATTAAAATAATTTGGATATTCGTTGCGCTCTCGCTAAATTAATTAGAATTCAATGTCACTCATACGTCTGCTTGGCACTGCATGATAGCAAATAATTGCCTGAGATGTAAAGCAATTGAAATACGCTTCACTACTTTTTTTTTCTTAATCCAGCCAACAACAATTCAACAACAAATCCCTGCAAACATGAGCTGTCTGATATATATATATATATATATTTCCTTGGTTATATATTTATACGATACAATTTTCGAACCTACAACAATATTCTAGGCAACGTTCAGGAAGTATCTTTCACATTGGCGCATGGAAGTGCTGTGAATAAAGCACTCAAGTAAATACATGAAAAGAAAAAAAAAAAAAACGCTCACAAATACACAAAAAGATTCTGCAGAATTGAGGTAGGCACTGTTGTGGCATTGTTGAGGGAATAATAAGGTTGCCTTCCATATGTGAAGTTAACGCGACATTTCACTGCTTTTCTTACTGTCAGTTAAATTTGGAGGAATACTCGTATGTGTTCGATTTATCATAAATTATATATTATACCTCAAGATTATTTGTGTGTGTGTTATTGATTGATTTGCCGAGAATCAATACATTAACAAGAGGGTGTACTTTAACAGCTGTTACATCTAATAAAATACAGCTATTGTATAAGCTACTAAAAAATTTTCACAGCACCGCCTATTTGTTGCTAATGGGGGTGTATCAGCAAGAGTTGTAGGAGGATTGCAAAATCATATTATTTAACAGCTAATCGCTTATCAGTTTCCAAATGTTGACATTTTTCATTAACAAATCCAGGAAATTTACCATTAAGCCTACACAAAAAAAAAAAGAAAAAAGAACTGAATTAATTTTACTTTTTTCCAAAATTTCACGTTCAATCACAGCTTCGATCCGCAAAACCTGAACAAATTTTCCTCTTAATCATGTTCCTTCTGAGACGTGTGTGCGCAACATAATCACAAAATTCCAAGAGGCTGACTCAGTGTGAAATCTACATGTGAAGACACCAAGACAATTTTGATTCGGAAGTCTTAGAGAAAACATTGACACAGTAGAGAAAATTTTGAAAACGACCCAACCCAAGCACCTCAAGTCGTAACCGTGTTCAAGAGCTTGACCATTCCATGTCCACACTGCAGAGCACATTGAATATTGACGAAAGATTTGGTTACGCATGCGTGCAAGGTCTAATTGAATCAATAACTGCAGCTAGCGGACTACAAACAGCAACGTACTTCCTCTGAGTGGTTGAAAAACATGAATAGTGAGTAATTTACGCAAAGAAAAAATAGTGTTCTCTGACAAACCACATTTTCACATAGGCGGCTACGTAAATAAGCAAAATTGCCACAGTTGATGCCATACACTCGCTGTTTAGTGTGGATTGTGGGCCGTAGGATTCATAATAAAGAATTTTTTTAAAAAAGGCGATGGAAGAACTGGTCAAAATCGGTAGAGTGCACTATAGTGACATGCAATGGCGGATCTACATACGGGCTGAAAGGACTTTAGCCCCCCTCTGGGAGAATTTTTTGTATGGGAAAATTAAAAACAGTCCAAAAAGACCCCCCCTTGGCATACAAAAGTGTAGTAGTAGCTACCCCCCTTTGCCGAATCCTAGATTCGCCACTGGTGACATGATTAGCATTTTTTTTGTAGTTGGAGATGTCGTATATGCACACAAACGACCATTACTTTCAACAGGATAGTATTACCTGCTACACGGAGAGAAATAATATTCTTATAACACTGTGCAACAGTGAACCAAATAACAGCATACCACTTTATAGGTTTCATACTATGCTCAGTGGTGAGTATAACCCTAGCGCGGTTTCGCGAGTTTGACGCCCGTTTCATTTTTATGACCCATTTTATATAGTGGGTTTTAATGATTTTGCCAAAAAAAGGTACTATCGGTTTTTCTTCAATAACTCCGTCAGAAATAGATATTTATATAGGTTTATTATCTTTGACAAAGTTATAGCTAACAATCCAATAAACAGACATATACACAAAACATACTTGTAAAATAATTGGTTGTATTTTTTTTTTTTTTTTTTTTAATTTATATGTCAAAAAAATTTAATTTTTTTCCGGTTTTTTGGGCATAACTTCAAAGGAATCCAAATGTTTCCTTTATTATCTTCTACAAAATTTTAGCTGAAGAAAAATTTAACAACTATTGTGAACATACTTATGTGATCTGAACGTGTCTTCACTACTTAAAAAGCTCAAAAACACCATGTTTTTTATTTAATATATATTTTAGTGATAAATGATGATAATGTAGTTATAATGGAGCTATAAAATGAAGAAGTTTATTTGATTTAAAATTTATTTGATGCAAAATTTAAAAAAATTAATTCAATTCAATAAAATTGAATTAAAGCCTATTTTTGTCAAAGAAAAAAGACCATAAGTATGCAAAATCTTTTATATAATCTTTTTATTAAACTCGGGCTTGAGTACTCCCAAAATTTCGTATTTTGGAGATACCAATTGGTCACCAATATCTTGCGATTTAATACCGTAAGACTTCCTTCTTTGGGATTTTATTAAAAAAGTCTAGGTTAACCATTCGAAAACAATTCGAACTCTCGAAGCGAGCATTGAATTCGCTATCGCGGAAATAGAGCCATAATTTTACGAAAGGCTAATAAAAAATTTCGAAGAAAGGTATAGAAACTCGCAGTCCAAGCTACGCCGATATGGCCTTAAAAAAAAATTATATATTTAATACATAATCTGCATGTATCTATCTAATGATTCAATCAAAATTTTAGAGATATTCACAGAATTGCTTGCTCTATTTAAAAAATAAATCTGACACCTCATGTTGAAAAATCTGACACCTCAACCGTGAAAATTTTGTTCTTTTATTCTGCATTTTTCTCTAAATTTTACCAATTTTTCATAAAAATTATTATTTTTGTTTTCAGTTCAGCCTTCACTTGTACAATTTGTAATTTGTAAAATTTATTATAACATGTTAGCATTCAACAAACGCTCGTCACAGCCTTCTTCAAAGTTTAAATACTCTTCATTTTAATTAATTTTGTTATCATTTACAATCGCTGCGCCTTATTTATTTACAAGCGTATACACGCACACACAAAAACACACATACACAGGCATACACAGTCACGCAGAAACAGAAAATACCTTTCACCCACCTTTACATTTAAATAAAATATGCATAAAATAATTGATATTCGCAGTTTATTTTATTTAATTAAAAGCTAGTTAAGGCGCTTAAAATATTATGAATATGTGCGTAAAAAGTGCAACAAATCAGTGCTAATGCTTTTTTATTTTTAATTTTTTTTTTTTATTAATGTAAGCTTTTTGGTCAACACATTTTACTGCAAATTATTTACAGTGACAATTTTTTGAAAATGTGGTTAACAACTAACTAACTTTTTAACGTCATTAAGCTGCTTATCGGCCACACATTGCTGCGATTCACAAAAGGTTTTCGGTTTCAGTTTTGTTATAAAATAATCAAGCACTTCATTAAAAAAATAATTAAAACAATTATATTGCCACAAAAAAGCACACAATGCTTAGTGCTGAAAATTAAATTATAAAATTAATATTAAGTACTAGAACTTATTGGCTTAAAACGCTCAAATTGGCTTACAAAAAAAAAAAAAAAAAAAATAAATAAAATAAAATAATAAAAAAATAACGAAACATTACAGCACTAACGACGACTAAATGAACCATAGCAGTTTTGTGAAAATTATTTGAAATATGCTTAAACAGATTATAATAAAATGTTCTATTTACAGAAGATTTCACTTATTCATCGATATCAGATTATAATGAAATTGGAAACTATTTCTCTTCCAGTCAAACGTTAGCACGCGGCGAAGAGCTACATAGAAGCTTATTTATATTACACTGCAGTTCTCTGTAGTAGTTCCATGGTGACGACATTTCATTGACGTCATAATATCAAACAAAAATGGTCTTTATGAAACGAAGCAAAAAAAAAAAACAACACCAAAAAAACTGTCGTTACTACAGTGCTTGAATTGTATTGTTAAATAAAGTATCAACACAGAGAGTGACAGTGAAGCATAGTAGTGGTGAATCATAGCAAGCACTGCTTTGTGAATTTTCTGGTAAGTTTTTTAACCCTTCCATAAGTGACAGTTCCGGTCTCGTTTAACAAGTGACAAGGTCCCCAGGGATCTTCAATGAATTTTTTGATGTTTTCATAATACATGTGTGTTTTTAGTGATTTGCATGTTGGTTTTTTAATGTAGTAAGTATTTACATACATAAAGAATGGTAACAAACAAATAAAAAAGAAAAAATAATAATTTTGTTGAAAGCTTATTTTTTTTTTCTTTTTTTTTAAATCAAATATTAAAAAAGTAAAAAAATTATGTTCATGTTGCTGCTTCGTGTTCATCCAATATTAGAGTGCAAGTATCGCACCGAAACAATGATATTGAATGTTCAGCACAAACCGCTTTGTTGCAACAATTGCAATATGACCTGGTTTTGCACTGACGCCTATACTGCGTTCGACTTAAATGGCATAACGGCCGATTGGAACGAGGTGCAAATGAAGGTGCATTTCCTGGTGTTGGGGTTGCTATTACCTATAAAGATAAAAAATATGAAAAGAATTATAACTTATTTTTATATGTATGTGTCAGAACTTAATTTTACCTTTACATCAAATGCCTCCATAGCATTTCGAATCCTGGGATAGCATGTTATGCGAGTTTTGGTTGCTCGTTCTTCAATATTTGGCATTGCTAATTGCCTTGTTAGCAATTTCAAAAACGAACGTCTCTTGTCCTATTTTGGCGATCCGCACTAACAGCGAGTCGCAGGTGGAAAGACACGGCAACCTGCAAAATTGCCAGAACCATGTGCGAGACCAGCTTCGGAAAACGAACTACATACATCCTTGCACACCCACGGAGTGTCTACAGAACACTAGTAGGTATTCTTACTGGCCACTGCATGGTGGGAGCCCACGCAAAGAAGATGGGCATCACCATGGATAAAAGTTGCAGGAAGTGTATGGAACCAGGCACCGTAGAGACCCTGGTACACCTACTATACACATGCCCTGCTATACTCGGATCAAGACATAAACTCTTAGGCTCTCCGACGTTCCCGTCACTAAAAGAAGTAGCCAAAACCCCTCTTGAATCACTTCTAAAATTCGTGAACACGACACAAATCTTTAATAAATTCTCCTGACCCACTTAGCCTCCACCTAACCGGTACCACTAAGGACCTGTATGGTCTATGTGAGACTTCTAAGAGAGGCGACCGGTCTAACCTAACCTCACCTATCCTATTTCGGAGAAGGTTTCATCTCGTTAAAAATTATAAATGATGCTAATGCAGTAATATCAATAATGTTATAGAACATTGCTAGCGGCCATTGACGTCTTGATCGTTTGGTTGAATATATGTCAAGCATCTGATCCATTGTGTCCACCCCAGATTTATGGCTATTGTAGTCCAGAATGACCCTTGGCTTTTACTATTCGCTTTTTGAATTTATTTCACAAGTGTAGTGCACTGTGGACAAAAGCAAGACCGATTTGTGTTTCTTGGGCACATATGAGCAGAACGAAACATTTCTTCGTAAAATCCAAACAATGAGCTGAAAACGGGACGCGCAGCTCTTCTTAAAAACTCAGGCGGAACAAATGTTTTATTTGAGCGCACTGTACTGAGCAAATGCTTCTGTCTCATCAAAGACAGTGCCACATTCAACGATGAACAGAAGTTGTCGGCATAAACTGTACGGCCCGTATGAAGGTATTTTTCAAGCAATTGTTGTACAACGTTCTGGCTCTGGTTAACTTCGCGCTCCTGATCTGGCAACTTTCCTGCGCTTTGAATATTGGGGCATGTGCTGAACCCCAGAGTTTCTTAGCAGGCTCAGTGTTTGACTTAGACACTGCAGCATACAAAACGATAACCAAAAATGCATCAAACTCTTTAAGAGTCAATGGTTTCCATACCTTTTGTTTTGTAGGATTTGAAACGTTCCACGCAGCTCTTACTTGATTGTCTTTTCGATTCGTTTTTCGAAGGATGATATGTGCAATATCTTCGGTGATCAGTGAACGAAAAATAGTGATTGGATCATAGACCTGGTTCACTGGCCTTGGTTTCGTTCTAGTGTCATTGACGACATTATGAGCACGAATGCGAGAACTTGGTGGCGGATTTTTGTACCATTTTGTACCATTTTTAGAACGAAAGTGAGCACCATCAGCCTCAGTCGACGAAAGGATTGTAATGGCAGCAGAAGTTTCTTTACGAAGCCGCTCTATTTCCGTGTCATCGCTTTCAACATCGGACGCATCAGTATTATATTCGGGTCTATATGTCAAGTCAGCGTCATATTCGTCTTCGACGTCAAACGCATTACCTTCATCATCGCTTAGTTCATTCAAATAATAAGTAATTTCCTCTTGAGTCATTTGCTGGTAGCGAATGGTTTTAACAGAACCATTGTTCTGTTAAAAAACCTACAAAATCCTTTGTCTTCTGCATATGTACATTAAACAACAATATTATAATTACCGAAGTGAAATCTAATAAAATTATATCAATCTAAATCAGTGATGCGCAGCGTTGGCAGACCTTCCAATACAAGCGCAACATTGTGGTTTTAGTATGTGCGTGCGAGAAGAATACTGAAAAAAGAATACTTTTGCAAATACTTCTACACTCATTGAGAAAAATGATAGGATAAAGTGTTTTTTGATAGATAGATTGAGGTTCGTAATAAGGGTTTAAATAAAAAAATTCCTATAAAAGTCGAAACATGTTTAATTCATTCATATATTGCGTCTGCACAGCATTTAACAAAATAATTTGCGCATGAGACGCTCACTCCATGAAGTGCAAACGCAAACTGATCCTCTGCTAGCGTAGTATAAGTTCGGTACCTTCACACACACGACTTGTATGTGAAAGCCGAGTGGCTCCGTAAGCATCACTGATCTAAATTAATAATTCTGTAAATGATGAATGATTGATTGTAGACAAACATAAATAAGAAAATATTAATGAAATATTAGAGAATTTGGTGACATTTAGTATAAAAAACGAAAACAAACGAAGCTGAACCGAAGACTAACGAACAAACCCGGAGAAGAACGAAGTCATTTCGAAGGCAAATAAAGATGAACCCAAAGCTAAATACCAAAAACGAAGGTCAAGGCTAAATACCAAAACGAATGAAATCAAAAAGTTTCTGCACAAAAGCTTAATGTTTTTTTTACGAACTTTTATTTTCTTAAAAACAAAATATTCAGGTTTTGAGGGTACTGAGGAGATAAGACGAAAGTTGAAATATCTAGTCATAGATGGAATCGGAGGTAAAAAAATAGTTAAGACGAATTGATGTCCTTAGAGAGATCTATTCAACGACATACTTTTTTTATGATTGGTTAAAAACTGACGAAGTTATAAAAAAGTACCATTTGGGGTTGGTTTTGGGTTCACCTAAAAAAAAATTTGTAAGCTACTAAAACCCTCTTTACATAAGCTTTCAAATGAGGTGCGGTCTTTTGAAATATTTTTTTTTTCCGTATGGGGTGACCCACCTTAATGATCATATTTCCTTTTCTCCAATACATATCTTGATGCATTATTTATAACTAATTGCAGCTTCCTTTTGGAAGAAGAATCGAAACTAGCATATGGCATATGCATATGAGAAATAACTTAAGTGCACAGAAGCTTTAATTTAGTCTCTTGCAGTATACAAACCGTCGTATACCATAACTATCTAGGCACAGAATACATTTTGCCTACGTGAAAATCACGTGAACACAGCTCAGGTTGCAATTAAATTTGAACCCGAGACTTTTTACTACTTTTATAATTTGTACATCTACCCCAGCCATTACCAACGGCGGAAGACTCCCGAAATCATACCCATTGCACGAAGTAGCAACAGCCTGTGTTTTTGACGCATTTAGACTTAGAATATTTTGAGCTGCCCATAATTGTATCGATACTACTAAATCTTCATTAATCCGACATATAAGATCTTCGGTTAATCCAATTGGACGAGAGAGGCACATTTGCGCACTATCAGCACAACTTTATTAGTTTAAAAATAATGCGTGTTAAAAAATGTATGTGGTTTCACTGGCCTCAAAGAAAAGCAAGGCCTTGTATTTATATTGTAGTTTTATTAAAATTCTTAATTTTTTCAATTTAAGATATATTTCAATAGCAGAGCGTAAAAATAAAATCAAAGCAATTTGATTGAAAAGATAATGTGTCAAACGTTATCTTTTCGTTTAACAATCAATCTTATTAGAAAAGCACTTCCTTAAAATTGAATCAAAAGGTCAAATAAATGATAATCTACCATAATGCAACATTTTGAAATTAAAGATATTTCTATAATGAATAACACCTACACGTACATAACGTTTAAATGCCTGAAAGGCAAGAAAAGAAGTTGTAAAAGAAAAAAAAATGTGCAGTTCAATTTCAGCAGTTCTTTCTTCAAATCTTTTTAGCAACTACCAACACAATTCCAGGACTGTAAAATTGTGAAAAAAATATAGAAATATTTGCAACAACAACAAACTTTTTTACGTAGGTTTTTCTTTTTATTGAACCCCCAATGTGGCTACGACTTTCCGATGAACTCTAGCAGGAAGCCATGGAAATTTTGTAGCTTTTTTCCATGTAATCAAGGTACTAAAATAGAAAAACTGAAGCGTTACAAATTTACGACTATTGCTTCTAAGCCAGAATTTGAATAAATGCTTTTTGCTCTTTTGCTTTTATACACACAAAAACACACACACTAGCACACGTGTACGGCAATAAACCAAACAACTTTTTGAGCTTATCGAATTTGAGGTATACGAATGTGAGAGCTCTACAGATTTTTGATCCGGCCAAAATCCTTTCGATTGCTTAATTCTGTTATGACAGTCGGCTTTGTTGTGGTTTTGGTATGGATAAAATAATGTGAGAACAGAATGAACAGGATTAAAACGAGTTCATATGCAAACAATAAAAAAAGTTTTTCTGCTCTATTAAACATAAGAATGATAGTGTGAGCATGAGCTTTATTATTATAATGCGATGAAATTTAAATATTTAAAATTGTTTTATCTTCCTTAAAAATATATCAAAAGCAAACAAAAAAAAAAGAAAAAGGAAAAAAAGTAAAACGAAAAAAAGTAAAACGAAAAAAAGTAAAAAGTAAAAAAAAAAGTAAAAAGTAAAAAGTAAAAAGTAAAAAGAAAAAGTAAAAAGTAAAAAGTAAAAAGTAAAAAGTAAAAAGTAAAAAGTAAAAAGTAAAAAGTAAAAAGTAAAAAGTAAAAAGTAAAAAGTAAAAAGTAAAAAGTAAAAAGTAAAAAGTAAAAGTAAAAAGTAAAAAGTAAAAAGTAAAAAGTAAAAAGTAAAAAGTAAAAAGCAAAAAGTTAAAAATAAAAACTAAAAAGTAAAAAGTAAAAAGTAAAAAGTAAAAAGTAAAAAGTAAAAAGTAAAAAGTAAAAAGTAAAAAGTAAAAAGTAAAAAGTAAAAAGTAAAAAGTAAAAAGTAAAAAGTAAAAAGTTACTTTTTAAATTAAAGTTTAAGTTAAAGTAAAAACTAAAGTGTGGAATCAATAAATTGTGTAAAATTAACATATACAATGCAATCGGTACATAAATATTTCTCAGATTTTATGAGTCATATCATTTTGGATTTCTCGGAAAATTATTTTTTTTTTATTGTTTGAACAAATGATTCAATTTCTGAATCAATCATTAAACTCAAGATTATATAACAAATATATAGATTAATTCAACGTAAAATCATGTCGGAAACCCTTTGGTTTTTGTTTTTATTTCCGTTTGAATAATAAAATCGATGACGTAAGCTGCTGGCTTTCGAAAGCATTTTAAGTGCTTTGGATAAATTATTGAAATTTGAGATGAACATTTCGTTTTAACTGCTCCCATGGCAACACACAATGACAACAGCAAATATTCACATACAAATACTTACGTACAGACACACACACTTAAGTATATATGACTGAGCAATATCAATCTATAACAAGCTGACACGTTCGAACTAATAAGGGCAGGTGTTGCCACCTGCCGATGATAACAGCCGACAGCATTTTCGGCTATGCTCCAAATTATTAACTGAACACCTGATGCTAAATAAGCAGAAATAAAAGAAAAATGACGACACAGTGGCACCATGTGACACCTTTTGTATACGTTTTTTCTTCGTGCCTCTATGTGCATTGTGCCCATAGACACACACACACTTACACTCACCGTTAGACCTTATGAAGCAATTTTCCATTTGGAAAGACAGTTTGCAATATTGTACAATTTTATCATATTTTTTGTTCCATTTGTTTCTTCTTCTGCTTTGCGGTTAACCAGAAATGACTGGCAAGAGTAACAAAGAAAAAATGAAATAAAGAGGAGAAAATTTTTCGGTAAAATCAGTGAGCGAGCAAGTTGAGCATCCTTGCTTTTGACAGCGCTGACAATGACAACGGCAGGCGGGCGACAGTGGTGGCGGTCGATAAGTGTTTGCTTCAGTATGGGTGGTCGCCTGTTTGACGTTATATGTACTTAAAAAAACAAAAAAGAAAAACAACTAAAAAATATGAAGAACAATGTGGGAAAACGGAAGAACCAACGGAAGCTGGAATTGTAAGTGCCATTTGACATGCTTGTATATGTGCTGCTAAGCAGTCATGTCGGGTTCGATTTATGCTTTATTTTCTTTTTGTATTTTCTGTATTTTCATTTTTGTGTTATTGTTGTATCAAGTAGCTTTGATTTTTTACAGTTAAAGTATACTTATTGATTTTGTGCAAAATTAATTGGAACGTGCGCAAGGCAGCAACACACAAGAATTCAATTAAACTTAATTTTCTTATTTCTTATTTCAAAATAAATTGGCTGGATGGAAAAAAATAAAAGTTTCACATTTATATTAACGTTCTGTCAAATTCTAAGAGCAAAAACAAAAAAAAATATAAAAAATGCTTGAGGAATCTTTAAATTACTTGTAGGCCATCGTTGATAACTCAAACTTTTTACAGACTGTGAAATTGAGTGTTTTGTCATAGTTTTCAATAGACCAAAGCAAAGATTATATTCCTCAGTTAAGTTCAAGTGTCTTAAAAATAATAGATGGAGTCTTAAAAGCAATTTCTGTCCCATTTTTGTTTTTCAAAATGTAGTTTATTCTTCGAAGTGATTTTGATTGGCCTGAAGGTCCTTCTTAGTAAACCAGTCAACTTTTTATTATTCGGAGAATTCAACCTTAATTTAATAAAAAAAAACTTTCTCAGGCTGTTATAAGAAAAATTACACATTTCTTGATCGATTATTGCTAGTATTTTTCTCAAGAAAATTTAATGCTTTGGTTTTTTTTTTAAAGCTCCTTATGTTCAAACCGCTTTGAACGCTGTATTTATGAGTGAATTTTCTTATTCTAGGTGCTGTAAAGAGTGTATTGAACTGCAATAAATTTACTCTGAACAAAAAAATATGCGGAAAGCTTTTGGAGCTTTCCTTAGTAGTTCAACTTATACTGCCAATATGCGGACAAAGTTATCCGGAAGTTTATTTTGACAGAGAGAACGCTATTTTATTAGTAACTTAGTTCTTATCTACTTATGATGCACCCTATGTTAAGGTTTACATCAATCGTGTCATACTTTTAGGCATAACCTTAACTCATTTGCATCTTCAAAAATTCGATTACAGTGGTTTTACTCTAGCTCGAGCTTGAGTGGATCACAGTGAAAAGTCATGCAAGACTACTGATGAGTTGGTGTAGCGGCCAACGAAACAGTCTGTCTAGTCTGCTGTGTGATTTGCTCCATACAGAGCCGTTGTTGTTGTTGTTGGTTGTTGCCTTCTTTATCTTAATGTTATCTTGTTGTCAACATACTTGGCCTAAAGCTCAAATTTTTTTATAAAAATTTTAAATGTTTTTTCAAAACTGCAACAGTAGCCATCATGTGTGAACAAATGATTTGTTCGAATATGCTGTCTTTTTGATGATGAGGTAACAATCAAATCGAAAATCACAAAGAGAAATATTAGCTGCGTTCGATTCGCCTGTGCTCAACTCAATTACGAAAAAAACGGCTACTCACTTAGTTGTTACTTATTGAATAGTTGGCAACACATTTGTTTTGACAGACCACAAGAAGTCTGTCAATAAATTAAATTGAAAACGAAGAAACTGCTTAAGGGGGGAGATACCCCTACACAGGGTGAAATTAGTTTTGTTTAATAATTTTTTCAAGTTGATAACATAATTGGATAATTTTTTTATTTTCCTATATTTTTAGAAAATGGTGGGTCTGCAGAGTATCTCTTGTAGCTGTCAAAATTTTCCCACTTATATGAAACAAAAGAGGTTTTTTTCTTCGAGTACTGATATTTCGAAGGAAAGGATAAACCTGTAATATAATAAAAAAAGTTAAAAATTCAAATTTATATCTGCTGTTTCGAAGTTCCAGATTCGACTATTTTTTCAACAGTTTTGACTCCAAAAAAATTATTTATTCACACGATATCTTTCAACTTGTAGGTACATCCTTCCAGAAGGTACATCCGAGCTGTACGATCTGCTTTAATCTTGGAGAAACTCTTTTGGTTCTGCTTCGCTACACGTGCCTTATCGATATTTTCGGCGAAAACTTTGCATTAGGTGGCAATAATAATAAACAGTTCGTTATAGCTGAAATTTTGAAACCCAGGCCTCTCGATCCTGACTCACGAAAACTTATTTTGTGCTTGCATACACAACAAATTAAAAATTCTGATAGTGCAGTAAAAACTTCGAAGATTTCAATAATGCTGTAGCCATGCAAAGGATTTGTGCAAATATGGTTCCCATGGAAAAATATGAAAATGGAACAAGCAGTTATCATTTTTTTTTTTAACCCTATTCACATCACGCTGTGTCTTTGGGTCACTATGCAAGTTCAAACCAATATAAATGTCTTAAAACTTGTTTTAAAGAAAAATTCGAAAACACATTTGAAATTTTTCCGAAGCTATGAGGTATCTCCCCCCTTAAAGGAAAATAATTTTGTTTTTGTACTCGCATCACAATTTGACAGAATCTATTACATTTTACTTATTCCGTACACAAACCAACTAAAAAATAAGAACTTGGCAACGAATCTTTACTCAACTCAACTGATAATTGACCTACTCTATACTCAACTAGCTGTAGACTTTGTTGTTGTTTTCACATATAAATTTTGAAATAAGCGACATGAATTGAGTATAGGCTGGTGAATCAAACGCAGCTATTATTACCACAAAATCCATTCGATCTTAATAAAAAATTTCATTTCAATACGTACGACAATAATATTTTTTTTTAAATTGAAAAAAATTCAATATAGACAAAAGTATTTTATTCAAAAATTGAAATCACCCAGCAAACATTATGACAAGAGTCTTTTATGACTCATATAAATGAGTTTTTATCGTCATAATTCGCTCGAAAAAGACTCTTTTATGAGTACATTTTCGTAGGTTGTGGGCCTCAAAATATGATTCATAATAATGACTGCTTTATGCCTCATTTAAGACTCAAAATTAAGATTCTTTTAAGACTCATATTTAATACTCTTTTAAGACTCATAATAAAGACACTTTAACTACTCATAATAAAGACTGTTTTAGAACTCATATAAATGAGTCTATTTGGACTCTAAATTAAACACTAATTTCTGACAATGATATAATGTCAATAAAAACTCAGAAAATGCTTTTCACCACTCTGGTGCATTATAAAAGACTTCGTCTTGATGTACAACATTAAAAATAAATAAATAACTGGCCATTTCAGCCCTTGAAAAGACTTTGACCTAGCTTCTTATGATCAATTGTGTTGTGCGTGCTATTAAGTTTGTACACAACTGACCGAGAACCGAACCGACATGTTTAACGCCGACTCCGAACGGCGATGAACGGAATGTTCTCGTTCTCAAGAAGCTTTACATGGCATTTTGATTACTCTCTGAGGTTTGTCATTGTCTGCAGAAAGGTGGCGGCAGTACAGAAAAATTATTTTAATTCATATAATTTTCTGTCGCTGCTGGGGTTCGAACCTGGGTCTCCAAAGTTCGTTGACATAGCGGCCACGCACTTTAACCAACTACGCCACGGATGCCACAACATTATCTAAATAAATAATTAAAAACCGCTTTGCGCGAAATTATCGTGTGTGCCATTTTTTGCCATTTATTAAATAATATTAATAATAAAAATACAAATATTTCCATATTTTGCCATTCATCGTACTCATAAAACACCCATAAAAAACACTCTTTTTAGAGTTTTATTCCTGAGCAATCATTTTAGAATCATATCAAAGACTCCTTTTGGATTCTTTTTATTGCGTACTCATAAAACACGCATAAAAATACTCTTTTTAGAGTCTTATTTCTGATCAATCATTTTAGAATCATATCAAACACTCCTTAATGAGTATTTTTATTGCGTAGTCATAAGACACGCATAAAAATACTCTTTTTGGAGTCTTATTTTTGAGCAATCACATTGCAATCATATCAAATACTCCTGTATGAGTCTTTTTATTGCATATTCATAAAACACGTATAAGAAATACTCTTTTTGGAGTCTTATTTTTGAGCAATCATATTGCAATCATATCAAATACTCCTTTGATATGATTATTATGAGTCTTTTTATTGCGTACTCATAAAACACGCATACAAAATATTTTTTTTTGGAGTCTTATTTTTGAGCAATCACATTGCAATCATATCAAATACTCCTTTATGAGTCTTTTTATTGCATATTCGTATGAGAAAAAATTAATCGTATGAGAATCTCATGAGATACGAAATTAATGTCATTTTTCTCATACGAAACCCGTAACGTTCACGGATGCGGCGATTCGGCCCCTGGTTTGAGTCTGTCTATATGATCTGTAGAGGTACCGATTTTTTAAAAATTGTAAGAAATTTTGGTATTTTGTCTTTCACCAGCGAATTCGTACAAAAAAAAAAAAAAAAAATTAAATAATGTGGCAACCCTATGATAAAAAAATTACAGAATTTTTAAATTCTGACTGCGGATGCGATTTTAGTGAACCATTTTTACCTAGTTTTCACCTGCGTCAAATTAGAAAAAAATTAAAAAATTTTGGCGGCAACCCTATGGTAAGAAAATTACATTATTTTAAAAATCTGATAACGAAAATTAGAGAATTTTTAAATTCTGACAATGGATGCGATTTTTGTGACCCATTTTCACCTACAGTTCGCCCTAGCACCAAATTCGTAAAAAGAAAACGATTTTAGATGGCAACTCTATGGAAAAAAATTACGTTGCTTTTAAATTTTGTTGAGGGATTTGGATTCGGTTTGCCCAGTACCGAATCCGTCAAAATTTAAAAATTTAGGTGGCAACCCTATGGAACAAAAACACATAGTTTTGTGAATTCTGACTGCGGATGCGGTTCAGTAACCTATTCTTGCCAAGTGTTCGCCTGTACGAAATTAGTAAAAATGAAAAAAAATTATTGTGGTAACCCTATGGTAAGTAAATTGCATTATTTTGAAATTCTGATAACGGATTCGGATTCAGTGACCCATTTTTACTTACAGTTCACCCCAGCATCTAATTCGTAATAAAAAAAATTTTTTTGATGGCAACTCTATGGAAAAGAATTACGTTACTTTTAAATTTTGTCGACGAATTCGGATTCAGTGACGCATTTTTAGCTAATGTTCGCCCAGCATCGAATTTGTAAAAAGAAAACAATTTTAGGTGGCAACTCTATGGAAAAAAATTACGTTACTTTGAAATTTTATTGACGGATTCGGATTCAGTGACGCATTTTTAGCTTATGTTCACCCAGCGCCAAATTCGTAAAAATTTTAAAATTTGCTTGGCAACCCTATGCCACCCCATTTTTAGCTAGTGTTCGCCCGAGTACCGAATTCGTAAAAATAAAAAAAAATTTAGGTGGTAGCCCTATGGAAAAAATACGTAATTTTGATTTCGTAAAAATTTAAAAATTTAGATGGCAACCCTATGATAAAACATAACATATTTTGTAAATTCTGACAACGGATTCGAATTCAGTGACCCATTTTTACCTAGTTCTCCCACCAAATTCGTAAAAATAAAAAAAAAAAAATCATATTTTGTGACGAAATGCATTTTGATCTGGGTGGCTACGTTAACAAACGAAATTGCTGCATCTTGAGCTCAAAAAACCCGCACGTTATTGTCCAGAAGATGATGAATCCACAGAGAGTGACGGATTGTGGAGCGGTGGCATCATTGAACCATTTTTCTTCGAAAATGAAGTTGGGAACAACGTTTCGGTCATTGGTGGGCGTAACAGACTCATGTTTACAGACTTTTTTTTTACTGAACTTGGAGACATGAATTTGGACGACCTCTGGTTCATGCAGGATGGCGTGCCATGCCACACAGCCCATGCCACAATCGATCTTTTGCGCACCAAATTCCCAAATTGTGTTATCATCCGTCATGGCGATGTCAATTGGCCGCCTCGGAGCTGCGACTTTTGACCCCTTTGGACTTTTTTTTTTTTGTGGAACCGTGAAGGACCAATGTTATGCTAACAATCCGAAAATGATTCAAACACTTAAGGCCAATATCATCTAAGCAATCCGTGAGCTACGGCCCGAAACCATCAACAAGGTCTTGGATAATTGGAGTGACAGAATGCGCTACTGCGAAGCCAGTAGAGGCAGCAGCTGGAACGACGTTGTGTTCCGTAATTAATGGGAATGTTTGTTCTTACTAATAAAGCCATAATACATGGAAAAAATGCAATCTTGTTAATTTTATTTTATTTTGAAAAAATTGTACTTGGCCCACCCTGTACTTATACTAAAATACTTAAATACTATGAGATATATGGGGTTTTCTACACTACGAGATATATGAGTTGAATGAGAGGTTTAAGACGCTCAGAGCTAACAGGAAATTAAAATGCCTTATTTTGCTTATTTGCCTTATTTGCTGTTGGTTTTTGTTTTTTTTTTTTTTTGTATTTGTGTTAGAAGCTACTTGTAAACAGGCCGTATACGCTTTGTTTAAAACATTGCTACACGTTTAATTAAGCTGATCAAATACAAAAACCCACACAAAAAATTGCTCTCACTTATATGAGCACATTTTGCAATTAGTAGCATTTTTTATGGGAAAAAGCACCCAAGCAATTAACACACACAATCACACACACACATACACAAACTCCCACACACACACTTGCTGAAAGATACATTCTTTGATACAGTTCCATGCTCAGCTAATAAAAATTTTATTGGCCTTTTATTGCTGACCACAGAAACATTTTCTTCCTTTTATTTAGTTTTTTTTTTTTTGTTTTTTTGACCTTTTATGCACATCATGCTAAACTTTATAGCACATCACGTGGGTATTGGACCTACATTTTTTTTTTATTTTCTTTGTTCTTTGTGTTTGTTTTCTTTTTTAGTTTTGTTCTAAAGCAACTTTGTAAGCAACAAAGAATTTGTATGAAACCACTTCAATAAAACCTTGAAATCCTTTACCCTTTGCAATAAGATGAAGCTCTGCTTGTTGTAGTGGACGTTAGTTTTGCCATTTGGGTTACTCAACTCAAATAGCAGAAAATATAAGGAAAAAAAAATTAATTTGTACCTTTCTAAATAGAGCAAAAAAAAAAAAACACCAAAATACATAGCCCAAGACGTGTGTGAGCGGAGAATGTCGGTCGTTTTTATTATGTGTTAGTTTAACAAATTTACCTATATTACGACAGTTCTTCGCTATATCCGGGCACGTTTACTTTATTAAATACCTATGTATTTTGGCTCTACTCTAAACACCTTAGGACTGTTAATGGCTGTTCTAAATGGTACATTAATTAAATGAATTGTCTATGGAAATAATTCGTTTTGAGTATAAGTAAAGTTCATTTCATTAAAGTTACGCACACGTGCTATTTTTCCAGTTGTCCAATTAATTCAATTTGCATGTTTTTTGTTTTTTTTTTGTTCTAACTATTTGGTGAAAACTGATTTGGTGGAATCTGTATAAAATAGTTTTCTAAAGGATGAACGAAACACAACAATACGTACTATGGACTAGAATATTTACATATGTCCTGTTAACTTCGGTTCTCTAGGTCTTGGAAGTTCAGGGAAAAAGTTTGAGTCAGTGGGTGATAGGTCTAGCAAATACGTTGAGCGATGAAACATTCCAAAGTACTAAACCGATTGCTTTGTACTTTGTGCAGCTAAGCGTTTGCATCAGCATCTAAGTCATTTCTTTGACTAATTTTGGAAGTTTAATCGTAAGTACCCGCATTATTTTGTTAGTAGTTTCCTTTAAGTACACCCACACCATAATCAAATTATGATAGGGTTACAAGATTAATGCTGATTTGATCTTTTGGTGTCTTGTTTTGGTGGAAATGTGAGTTTCCATACTTCATCTTTGTTCATCCAATATGGTGAATGCTTACGATTGTCAAAAATCTTTTGAATGCTTCTTTGGCTGTCAAAATCGTTGACCACCTAATTTTTATATTTCTATTAATAAAAAAAGTCATTAGATGCCAAATAAGGGCTATACGGTTGATAAAATGAATCAAATTGATTTTTTTGTTGATAAAAAAGGTCTTTGTTTGAGCAGATGTGTAAGATCTCGCATTGTCATGGATGCATAATAATTTGCCTCGACTTCTTTTACTTTTTCCGAATTTCCGCGATGACTTGAATCAAACAAATGATCGTGTACCATTCAGAATTATCTTTCCCACGTTGCTCTTATACCACTGTCGTCACAGCACCGGTAATGTCTAAGAAACTAGCAAGCATTTGCTTCAATATGCTTCTTCCGCTAACAAATTATGTTGGATTAAGCTCGTTTTGGAAGACCCATACAGTGGGTTCTTGTTTTGTTTCGTGCTCATATGCAGAAATTCATGATTCGTACCCGATGTAGATGTTATACACAGCCTTTGATGCACCTTGATCGCAGTTTTTCGATATTTCCTTGCACCAACCGACACGAGCTTTTTTTGATCGTTTGGCACATTATTGGCATATAACGCGAATAAATTTTTTTACAAAAATATGATCATGCAATACATATCTTATTGATGCTTGTTATACTTATATCCAAAGATACTTTAATCTCACGGCACGAACATGACAACCTATTTAAGACGACCTTCACTGTCCATTCGTGCTGGATCGAACGACGGCCACAATTGACTTTGTTAGAGTAGTTTTTGCAATGCTGTATGATGGTACTTTATCTTGGTATAAATAACTAAGTTCATGGATGCATTCTTGCCATGATGTTCCACGTAGAAAGTTATACAAAATAATCATACGAAAACGTTTACGAGTTAATTCCATTTTTTTACCGAAATGAATTTTTCAAGTTACTTTAAATAACACAAATCGTTCTCAATTGGCCAAATGCTATTATGGTATGTTCAACTTTGTCATGTTTCCAATGGAAACGTCAGATTGTAAGTGGTGTCACTTACTGGTGTCAAGGTTAGAAAAATAAATATTTATGCTCTCATTTGGACATGTCTTTCAAATTCAGAAACAAATTTTCTGTTAATCTAAGGATTCAGTTCAAGTTTTGTCTACCGAATAAAGATAGATCTTCAATTAGAGCGTTTTGAGATTTTCCTTCCTTCATTTTACATTTATGGTATTCCCTGAACACCTCGGGTACTGCTTAAACCTGGTAAGCTGTTTAATTTTAACCTTCCGTAGCTGACGTCGTAGTTTGACAGACACCGAAAATCAAAACTTCGTGCGTGCAAACTTGAAATTCGAAGATAAAAAATTCGTTTTTATCTTTAAAAAAAAAGTATTTTATTTCCAATTTTATTTCCAATTTTATTCTTATGTTAGCCTAATAATTATTAGCTGTTATATGGAATAAGGTCAAGAGAGTTACAGTCAGAAACTTCATAATAAAAAATCATTTTAAAAGTGAGGTCTGCTCGTCTCCACGTCAGGAATTTTGTCAAATTTGGAGCCAGTTGGAGGTCAGTTGTAGATGGTTAAACAAATTGGGAATTTCGTAAATATTTGTATGGATGTGTTTTGTATGTGGTTTGATGTACGTGGTTTAAGCTACAATTTCAGTGCTTAAACCATCCAACGAATTTGGGTAGACTTTCAGCTGCCAAACTGTCAAAACTTGAGTGGTAACTTTTTTTTTCTGTTAGGCACTATTAACCCCTAGCGGCCACATGGGGTAACTCATTAACCCACGCTGAAAAACCTAGTTGCACAAAACATATGGGTGTTTTAAGACTTCTAACTTATAAAATATAATTATATAAATAATAAAATATTAACTTAATTATAAAAATATTTCATAATTGTTGAAAAGTTCTGAAATATTTCTAAAGATTTTTACCTGTCAATTTATAGATGGCGTTCTAAAAACTGGTCATATAGTATATGTGGAAATTCAGCAAATAAGACTTTTTTTCAGAAAAACCTTTATTTCTCCTGTATTTTTCAATATTAAGACCTGAAATTTAAGGATTGTACGCACAACATATACCACTAACTTAAAAAAATAACAGCGAATAGATCATGCAGTATAATTATTTTGAAAAATTACTGGAGAAAAAATTAAAAATCGTAAAATTTGATTTTCTTGTGTTTTATTAGCGGCTGTGCGAATAATCACCCGAAGTGCCAAAATTAACAATCACCCAAAAATTTGGGCTTTTATTCATAATGAAAAATAGCCCAAAAAACGGATGAACAATCGCCCAAAACTGCGATTATCGCCCAAAAGAGAAATGAACAATAGCCCTTAATATTGGGTATTTATTCATATTGAAAAATTGTCCAAAAATACAATGAACAATTTCGCCCAAACGAAAGAAAGAAGATATAAGGATCCAAATTATGTGCCAAATTAAAATATGAAAAATCGCCCAAATTTAAATAAATAATCGCCCAAAATTTTTAGGGGAATTTTTGGGCAATTGTTCATTTCGGCACTTTGGGCGAATTTCTCTTGGGCGATTATTCGCACAGCCTTTATAAGCTTCTAAATTTTTAAACATACTTTCGTACAAATAAGTAGCAAATGATTATTTCTATGATATTTGAACAAAAAAAAATTATTTTGTATCCTATTTTTTCGACCAGCACACGTAATGCACAAAGGGAACCGATGTTCTTCGCAAACCGGTCCTCTACAGGTCGAACATCCAACACGCGTTTTTTTTTGCCCTTCTTTTGGTCGCACAGTATGCACCTCCTCGCTATGTCAAATGGTAAATTTTCCAGGTCACCCATTTCTTGGTTGTTGTCAATTTTTAGAATGTTCTTGATGAACAACTGTTGATCTTTCCGAAGAAATGGTCCTGCCAATCTCTGGTGTAGCATCGGGAAAGTCAGATCAACAATCAGTTTCTTCAAAACGATGATAGCAGAAGTGGATTCCCGTGAGTTGCCTACTTTGAATTTCAACATAATGCGGGAATTGACGAATGCTTGATCGAGCAAGAATAAGACATGAATAGACAAGATTTCATAACGAATAGGATTGAATAAGATTTTTTTACTAGGATATCAAAAACTTGCCTTTATTTTGTCTATTGACACCACCGAGCAATGTTTGCGGCCACACTAGAGTATCTAGTTACCTCCCGCCACGCATTTTTTCGGCCTCCTATGTAATGGAGTCACATCTCACACTTGTCTACTATCAATTTCATAGGCTTTAGACTCCTTATTTCACTTTTTCTGAGCCTGGAGTAACTAGTTACCCCATGTGGATGTTATGGATGAAGGCAGTATTGTAGTTAAGAGGGAAAAATTATGATATTTTGAATAGGCTAGAACAATGCCTTAAATATTTGGTTAATTCAGTTGGGGAAGCCTTTGCATTTTAAAAAGGTCACATATTCTTGACTTTGGATGCTGATTGGTACGAATGGAAGTGGGTAGCAACATAACTTTAAAAAGGAAGAGGAACACATGATACAATTATAAAAGGTAGGAGTGACACTTGGCTATTTTCTCACGAGTGTCTTGCACTGACTGTCATTTGCCTGTATATTTTACTTTCTATTTTTTTTTTTACTTTTTTCGTTCTCTAATTTATACATTTTTGACATTTGTTGCAAGATGAAAAAACTGTCTCTCCTACCTTGTATAATTGTGCTCTGTCAAACTATAGAAGTGCTGCAGTTGATATTGGAGGAGATTAAGGCCAGATTTCTTTAAATATTTTACTAATTCCTTCTTTTTGCTTTGCTTCGGTATGATAAATGTTTTAGTCATGTTATTTTTATTTTTGTTTTTATCATCTGTTTTTGACATATCGCACTCCAACTTCAAAACAGGCACAATTCAAAATTTCCAAATTTTTACTTTTTAAAGTTCAACTATTCGTAGTGATAACCTCCATAAACTATCAAAATTTTGCACTCATCTTTTTACTCTTTAATAAAAAAAAAACAAATAATTTTATCTCCTTGCTTTGTACGGATTTCTTTGAAAACCAAACTAGTTTTTTGCTTCTACTAAAAAATTTTAAATTTTGAGTTGTGTCTGTTTTGAAGATGGAGTGCGATACATTCCTTAAGATAGGCTCAGAATTTTCTGGGTATACGATGGGAAATTTTAATCGTTAATGGAATACCATTATATGTTTATTTTCAAATTTAAGAAATTTCAAGCCAAATAAATAAAAGAGCTAATAGAAAACACTGATTTGTTTTAAAAGGAACATATAGTTCTCCATTGGTCTTGTAGAAGATTTGCTTACTGGCAAAGATGCTTATGTTTTGATGTAGTGCCCAACAAAACAGCTGTCTAGTCTAGTGATAGACTTTTATGTAAATAACTCTGTTGTTTTGGTAGCCTTACTCCATACAGCTTAAAATAATAATTTGCAAAAACATAAAACTCTCTATGATGTCAAAAATATATATATTTAATACGAGTTATATAACTTGCTCAAAACCCAATTCTTTATGTTCGTTCTATAACTTGATTAAAAGTTTGTGATCTATTAAGCGATAAACTTCCTCAGACTAAAGGCCTCAGACTTTAAATTTATTTTGAGCAATTTCATGTTATCATACTAATGTACATTTTGTTCAACCCCTTAAAGTAATGCATTCTCAAATTTTGTTTGAAGTGGCATGTCGTGTTTAGGGAATAAACTATTCAATTATATAAAATTACAAAAACAAAAGAAAAAAAAAAATGCCAACATTTTTATATTCATTAAACAAATGTTTAATTAGTGATAAATTTGAAACCTTCCATGTCAGAAAATGAGCCCAGGTCTGTTCGAAGTACATAAGGGCGCCATGTTAATCATTGTGACTTTGGATTTGCTGCATTCATTTATCCGATCCACTTCCGTGTCATATGTGTATAAATTTTATAAATAATATTCTTAGAATTTAGAACCTTTTTAATAGTCGGCAACTTAGGGGACATGTAGGTTACAAATTTTTAATAACAATTTTTTTTTCGGGAATTTTTTTTAATAGTAGAAACAAAGATATCGTTTTCAAATTTTGCACATATATTTATTAACATTTAAAAAATACAAACAATTTTTTCCGAATTTTTGAAGCGGATTTTGACGTTATTTGATTTTTTTTTTTAAAAAAATGCCAAAAAATTGACGGTGTGCAGGATATCACCACCCTGGAACATCTGAGGAAAAAATAAAAAAAGCAAATTAATTCTTGTTTAAGTGGCTACCGCCTGAACTAGGATAATTTTTATCCGCCGAAAAAACAAAATGGCGGCCATTTGAAAAAAAATCGATTTTCGAGGTTACAAAATCGGACGCCATTTTGTGTTTCTTCGGCGGATAAAAATTATCTTAGGTCAGGCGGTGGCCACTTAAACAAGGATTAATTTGTATTTTTTTTTTGTTTTTCTCTCAGATGTTCCAGACTGGTGATATCCTGCAAACCGTCAATTTTTTGACATTTTTTTTAAAAAAATCAAATAACGTCAAAAACCGCTTCAAAAATTCTGAAGAAAATTTTTTGTATTCTTTAAATGTTTATAAATATATGTGCAAAATTTGAAAACGATATCTTTTTTTTCTTCTATGAAAAAAATTACCGAAAAGAAATTTTTTTTTTTAAAATTTGTAACCTATATGTCCCCTTAATCAAACTATGCAATAGCAACACAACAACTTTATTTCCAACCCCTTCTTAAGTGACCTTCTCCTATAAGTATTCGTGTGTATATGCATTTTTGGACCAAATCCAAACATAAGCACTACAAAACTCTATTAGTTTAAAATCAAATATTTTCAAATAAAAGTCAGTTAAATAGACGCCATGGAATTATTTTTATAATAAACTGTATTACAAGGGATAACCAAGTGGATTGAGTAAGTTAAAAAAATATGCATGCGAAAGGAAAGAAATTCTTTATGAACTAAAGCGATTTGTCTTATTTTGGCAAAGTGCCGTCCTTATAGAATAGATGCGTTGATAAAATATTTGTATGGAAGTCAGCTAGAAGTGCTGGATTTTTTTTTTAGTAAAATGAAGTTTTCTTTTTCTTGTGAATTTTCAAATATTGCAGAGTATTTAAAATTTTTCTCAATCACTCATTCTTTGCGATTTAAGTTTTCTTATGACACATGATCAGCTATGAGCAGAGAAGAGCGCTCTGGGAGCGTTGAGAGCAAGAATTCAGAGCAAAGGCTTATGTAACAACAGGAAACCCAATAGCAAATCAAAGACAAAAGACAAGCACAGAAACAACACGAAGCTTTAAATGTTGTGGTGCTCTTACGCGCACATGATAAATACTAACTTAGATATTTTCATTCATATTAAATAACTTACACTTAAGAGAGCTTGAGATTTGCTCTCTCTCCCTAAGTTCAGCACATGAGACAATTACAAGGTAGGCTCATATTGGAGATTAGGGTGCGCTAGTTGTTAAAATCAGCTGGTAATTTTTAGGTTTTCTAATTGCACTTGTTGCTTTTGTTATTTGACGTTTGAAGCTCCTACAGCTTTGTTGTTGCAAAATTTCTCAATTGAGCAGCCATCTTAAAATGAGCTTACCTTGTAATTGTATCATGAGTTCAGCACAAATACAATTAACTGTAAATTTGTGCACTTTGCGGTCACGACATCCTCCTCTCACTACAAACGCATTATTATGTGACAACTTGTCTTGCCTTTCAATTCAACAACTGATTTATTCTGTAGGTCTTCCATTTAATTTTAATTATTTTTTTTTTTTTGTTTTTTTTCCCCTCTTCACTTCTACCAGGTATGTAAAACCTCACTTAAGGCTATATTGTGTCAGGTTGTCTAATGAGTCTCTTGAGTTGACTTTCCTGCCGCACACAGGCAGGATGCAAATCTTTACGCTGTAGCACATGTGTAAATGTGTTGGTTGGTAACGAAAGCACCTGATGTCTTGACTGGTTTTGCAGTTTGAAGTGCATAAGTTTTGCATACCCGGTCGTCTAAGCTGGATGCTTCTTAGGGAGCATTTTATGCATACAATTGTAATTACAAGTCTTTTGTTAGGCAGTTTTGGAAGTGAGTATGTGTATATGTGTGTGGGTGTTTGTATGTGGTTGTACGTCTTTTAGGAGTGCATTAAAATAAGTGGTAACGACCCGTAACCTGAATTTCTTAAATGGTATAGGAAGGAAAATGTAATTTACAGCAGAGAATAAAGGGTTCAAGTGACAAAAATTACATAGAGCAGGTGAACAAGTTGTTGAAGGGTGTGCATAAGTTGAAAATGGTGTTGTAGATATTTTAATTAATTATGTTTTGTACAATTAAATCATATCCAAGAAAATTTTTTAAACAAAACTTTAAAAAAAAGATACAGTAATTTCGACTTTGTCGTAACAGAAGACGTAGAATTATTCAATTAGCTTTTGATGACATCGTTTTTAAAAAATATTTAGCAAGAATGGATAAATAAAGCAACAGCGGAATTTTTTTTCGCTGCCTAGTACACGGTGGAGTCGAGAAATTTGGTCAAGTTCAACAACCCATGTGGAGAGTTGAAATGTCCAAATTTCGCTGTCGATTATATGCCCGGATTTTTAATTGGCTGCGTAATTTTGACCTCGCTTAAGAGTATAGTACGCTTAAGAGTACAGTGCAGTAAACGCAAATTTAAAGAAAAAAAAAATGCACAATTATCGCAACTTACATTTGCGTAAACTTGCATTAACTTTTACCTTATTTCCTTTCAGTTCTTCTTTGTTTCCAAACTACATTTTTTATAAAGGAAAAATTTATCTGTTGCATTGCAGGAAGGAAGGTTATACTGTAGTTGCTTTTTCTGCACAAAAACACTTTTTTCTCCACACAGACTCTACACTGTATGGAATAAGCTTGTGCTAAACAGTTCCGGGGCCGGAACGAACATGGAACGTTTCTTTTGTACAGCAGAACTAGTTCGTGGAAACATGTTCACGAAACTTTCTTTGAGCTGTAGAAGCAATTTTTCGAGCTTATTAAATATGTTGCTCTACGTTGTAAGCAACAATGTTGCCTCGATTTCGTTGAATGTTTGGTTTACAACTTCAGAGCAGCTACGTAATGGTTGTAACCAAATGTTATGGTTTTTGTATATGTATACTCTACACCTGAACAGAAGGGCTTTAAGAGAGTGCCGGAGAAGGTTAATATGTATGACCGACCCCCATTACTTTTAAAAAAGGAACATTTTTTTCTAAAGCTTCTATTCACTCCGACCACTCCTTAGGGGGGCTCCCATACACATTTTATGGTTTTTGTATATTTATTCCATACACCTGAGCATATGACCTTTAAGAGAATGCCAAAGAGGTTAATTTGTATGACCGACCCCCTTTACTTTTGCAAAAGGAACATTTTTGCGTTTGCCACCTATTCTCTCCGACCACTCCTTAGGGGGGCTCCCATACAAATTTTATGGTTTTTGTATATTTATTCCATACACCTGAGCATGTGACCTTTAAGGGAGTGCCGGAGAGGTTAATATGTATGACCGACCCCCATTATTTTTGCAAAAGGAAAATTTTTGCATTTTAAAACCTATTCTCTCCGACCACTCCTTAGGGGGGCTCCCATACAAATTTTATGGTTTTTGTATATTTATTCCATACACCTGAGCATATGACGTTTAAGAGAGTGCCAAAGAGGTTAATATGTATGACCGACCCCCTTTATTTTTGCAAATGCAATACTTTTGCCTTTGACACCTATTCTCTTCGTCCACTCCTTAGGGGGGCTCCCATAGAAATTTCATGGTTTTTGCATATTTATTCCATACACCTGAGCATATGATCTTTAAGAGAGTGCCGGAGAGGGTTAATATGTGTTATCGACCCCCATTATTGTTGCAAAAGGAACATTTGTGCCTTTGACACCTATTCTCTCCGACCACTCCTTAAGGGGGCTCCCATGCAAATTTTATGGTTTTTGTATATTTATTCCATACACCTGAGCATATGACCTTTAAGAGAGTGCCAAAGAGGTTAATATGTATGACCGACCCCTTTTACTTTTGCAAAAGAAACATTTTTGCCTTTGCCACCTATTCTCTCCGACCACTCCTTATGGGGGCTCCCATACAAATTTTATGGTTTTTGTATATTTATTCCATACACCTGAGCATATGACCTTTGAGAGAGTGCCGGAGAGGGTTAATATGTGTTATCGACCCCCATTATTGTTGCAAAAGGAACATTTGTGCCTTTGACAACTATTCTCTCCGACCACTCCTTAGAGGGGCTCCCATACGAATTTTATGGTTTTTGTATATTAATTTCATACACCTGAGCATAAGACCTTTAGAGAGTGCCGGAGAGGTTAATTTGTGTGACCAACCCCTATTGCTTTTGCAAAAGGAACATTTTTGCCTTTGACACCTATTCTCTGCGACCACTCCTTAGGGGGGTTCCCTTCCAAATTTTATGGTTTTTGTATATTTATTCCATTTACCTGAGCATATGACCTTTAATAGAGTGCCGGAGAGGGTTAATATGTATGACCGACCCCCTTTACTTTTGTAAAAGGAAAACTTTTCCCCTGGGGACCTATATCCTCTGACCACTCCTTTCATGGGCTCCAATATAAAAACGCAATAGGGACATATTAATTTTTTTACTCTGTTTGTAAGGCCCATAAAGATTCGTAGGTATAGCAAAGTATATATATATTCTTGATCAGCATCACCACCCAAGTTGATTCAGCCAAGTCCGTCTGTCTGTCCGTCCATTCGTATGTAACTTATAAGTGCTTAAAAAGAACAAATTGAGTACTCTCGAGTTGCAAAACATGTCCCGGAACTATATACATAGTTCCGCAGTTCCATTTGATTGAAAGAAACTCATGCAACTCATATGCAGCAGATACAAGAACCGTGCGCAAAGCAAACGGAAACATCAAATGTTGGCTTTATATTTCATGTAATTGTGTAAAATTTATATAAGTTAGAGAGTTCAAATATGAATTTTTCTCCCAGTGAGGATCGAGCAGACCAACAAGTGCTAACATTAACATTGTACGATCAGTACTTAAGGCACACCAAAGGCTCAAATTGTGACCTAAAAACGCTATCAACCGCCGCTCGATCACTATCAACCGCCCTACTAACCTCCGACAATGACGTATTCTACGTCAAAACCAAAAAAAACAAATATCAATATTCTATGATTAGATTTCATTAAACATTCTAGTATTTATAAGGAATTTTAAGTCTAAAATTATATTTTTTCACAAAAAAAAAAAAAAAAAAAAATATAATGAGATAAAATAAAATTAAATGTTCCATTTCTTGTTATGTGAGATACAGACGCTTTCTTAAAAAAAAAAAACCGAGAAAAAACCTAAATATTTAATATAAAGCTAACTTAGTTCAAAGACTTTATTAAGAATTATTAAAAAAAAATTCTGAAATAAATTAATTTGATTTCTTTTATTTTACTTTGGGATAGAATTTAGAATATTTACTTTGTGATATTTGCCTTTACATGCTCTTGAGCAAAGTTTAGGCACGCAATTTAGAAAAACCTCAAATCAATGCATAACCCTTTTTCTACATTTTTGGCATTTCTCTTGAAAATACGCTAGACTTTCATTGACCGTGGATACTTCAATAAAAGTTTTGTTCATCAATATGTAAAATGTAAATAAAATTCTTAAAATACTCGCCTGAAATGAAATAGAAATCAAGCAAATGTCTTATAAGAGACCACAGCAAAAGTTTGAAGAGGGTTTTTCATAGCTGACCTTGAAGAAGTTTTAAATGCCAAGAAAGTCAAACATGCCCACAAGAAAATTGAAGAATTTAGAAAAATTTGTGTGTTGAAAAAAAAAAATTTAAAAACAAAGCAACCCAAATTCCCCTTTTTAATGCTGAATTCTTGAGAAGAGCCTACGTGGCGTATGAGTATCTTTTATTTCTTCTACGAGTAGAAATGCTTCACGTTTAATGACAGTTTTAACCACATTTATCACTGCAAACAAATCATGCAACTATTATTTTGCTGAAGCTTATTCTTATTGCATAGCTATTCAAAATTTTTTTTCAGCTTCTTAGCTTAAGCTTGTCGCTTTAGCTAAACTAAGCTTTAGCTGCTAATAAATAAATAGCACAAATTCATTAATGCTGCCAAAATAATTGTGCCAAAATGCAGCAAAAGCTATTCAAAGCACAACAAAAGCTAATGCTTGCTGAGAGCTATGGAGCTAAGGATCTGCTGCTGTTGATGTTGCTAAGCGTATTTGTTGGTTTTGCTTTTTTTTTTTTTGTGTTTTGGTTGTTATTCTTGATTTCTATGCTGCAGCTTCTTGCCATTTCTAAAGAAATTTGTGCACATTTCTTACTTATTTTAAATTCAACAACAATTCATGCTAACTTTTGCATGAGAGCGCAAAAATTTTCGGCGCCAAGAAGTGCTGTTTTGACTGCACATGTACACATACAGGAAAATAACTCATTGGTGTATCTGTGTGTATGTCTGTTTGTGTGTGTGTGTGTGTGTGTGTGTGTGTATTTGTATTCTTGGCTATTGTTTTTGTCTTGTTGCTGGTTTGCATTTGCAGTTAAAACTTCTGCTGCTTGGCTCGTATTTAAAAAGTTTAATAAATGAAAAACTATCTGCATTGCAAATAAATAACACACACACACACTAGCACACATATGCACCCATGCAGTGCTGTACAATAGTATGCTCGCTCTCTAATGAATTGCATTTGCAATTGTTTTTGCAGCGTCAATGAACTCTTACTTGCAGCAGCTACATGTTTCAGGGACATTTTCAGCTGCTGTGGTTGTGAGTCCTTAAACCAACATCCTCTTGTATGTCTTTGACACAAAGTCAGTATGTGTGTGTGTGTTTGTTGATGCATGGTGTGAATTGCACTGACACCAAAAATTGTGAACGGAAGTTTGTCTTTGCCATTGTTTTGTGTGCTGCGCATTGTTCGGGTCTAGATCTTCTAGATAAAACGAGGACAAAGTTTTTCTTTTATTATCTTTTTCTGCTTTTTTATTGCAAATTATAGAAATGTTGGTTAGTTTTGCAATATTTTCTGAAGAAAACTTAGTTTTGACTATTTCAGCATTTGCCATATGAAACAAATTTAATACAACAACAACAACAACAACAGCATAATTGTAGCAATTTGAGAAAGCAAGATAATACTCTCCGTCATGTCGTCGCCTTAGCGTCCACCCACCTACATTTGTTATATCCTGAAGATAACAAAACTTGAATTTGAATAAAACCTTAATTTATGCTAAATCTCAATAAAGCTTACTTAATCTCGTTATGTCAACAACACCTACATATTTAATGTCAATTAATTTGAAATTAAATGTTTTCCTCAAACAACCAACGCCAACCAAATTTGTGCCGTAGTTATTTTTCCTTTGTTCTAATCTTTTGTCTGCGAAAGCATTCTCATCTTCAACTTCACATATTGACTTGCATTTATTATGCAAATTAATTTGTCTAATTTAGCTCTTAGCTTGCCTAATGCTTGCTCAACCCACAATCCTCAGCTCTTCTGCCTGGTAGCCTACACTCGGCCAACAATGAGGAGTATTGCTAGAAATCATTTGTTAAACTAATTACAGCTTTATGCCGGAACTTCATCAATATTCAATTGTTTTTGTTTTTATTGTTGTTGTTGTTGTTTTAATTGTCGTTCTTGTTATTGTTGTTGTTGTTGTTGCTGCAGTTGTTATCTGTCAACATTTGTACCATCTATTATGGTAATTAACACTTGACCGGACTATTAATGAGTTTGGGTGGGTACGAAGCATAGCCACCATTAATAGCGGCTTTGGCACAACTCTCTACCATACCCACAGCTGGAGATTTCACAAAGAAGTTTCTGTGGTGGCAGTCAAAGTTATTTTAATAACAGCCAGTCGAGTAGAGTTGGTAAAATCGAAGTTGTGTTGCATATGTTATGGCATTAAATAGAATATGTGGCACACAAGAGGAAGTTCCTCTGAGCTCAATTCTAACGTATTCTTAAGGAATGAAAAATACGGAGAATTAACAAAAAACTTTAAGGAAAGAAGTTACCATCTTTAAGAAAAGGCCGTACGAATAACGTACCGAACAATATGTGAAGTTTGCATGAAAACTTTAGTATTGGCTCACGTTTTTGTATATTTATTATGGAATATTGATTTCTGAGGGTCACGTCCGAAGTAGTGTGTCAACACTACTGATGATTTGTTGGTTTGAATGGGAGGTATAATTTTGCTGAAGATTGAAACTAAATGTCTCAAACGCATACGGAGCTTAAGGGTGTTGTACGAGTAACTATCTTACACGACAAAGCACAAAAACTAGGCAGGAATTACGAGTATCTTCGGCTTGGCAGAAATAAAAATACCTCCACTGCTGCTTGCTTTGAAATATTTCACACATTTGTAGGTTTGACTATTTTTATGACATCAGTTTGTCACAAGAGGACACAAGTGGTTTTTATCCAATTTTGCCAAATTTCAATTGGTTTTCATCCAATTTTTCCAAATTTCAAACTAAGAGTCAGTTCTTAAAATCGTAGTTTATGGGTAAAAATTATCAAAGTGTGTGTGTAGAAAATATAGCGCTCATTCCACGTAAGGCATTAGCACATTTGGAGTACATATTTTGCAAATGGAAATACATTTGTATTAAGAATTATGTAAGGAATATTTTTTTTTTTTTTCTACAATAGAACTACTTAAGTCCTTACTAAATACATTTATATTTATATTAAATATGCAAGAGTTTTTGAGAATCATGTATTCAAAAAACATCAGGCATTGGTACACGGAGAGTTTTTTTTTTTTTTGTGAAATGACATTTTGTAACACAAATCTTTGCATTGTGGATATATTTACAAATAAAGCTTTGTAATTTTTAACCGACTTCAAAAAGGAGGAGGTTCTCAAGTTCGTTGGTTTGTCCACTTTTTTTTTTTTTTTTTTTTTTTTTAAATGTATGTATGTACATCGATAACTCCTACAGCTCTTGCCCGATTTCCGTAATTTTTTGTCAACAGATAGATACCATGAACGCGGAGGTCCTTTTTTAAAAAAGTGGGCGATATTCGACAAAGGGGCGTGTCAATATAAGAAAAACACTGTATTTCAGTTAATATTGACACTAGGGTACTGAAATTTACATTAAAAATACTGGGGTAGGCACAATTATTAAAAATTACGGTCAATAAAGTGGGCGTTATTTAACAAAGGGGTGTGGTGATATTAAAAAAAAAGGGGTGTGGTAATTAAAAAAACACTGTATCTCAAATAGTATTGACACTAGGGTGCTGAAATTTAGTACAGGGGTAGACACAATTTTTACAAATTACTGTAAATAAAGTAGGCGTTATTCGACAAATGGGTGTGGCAATATTAGAAACATACTATTTATCGAATAATATTGACACTAGGGTGCTGAAATTTAGTGCATGGGTAGGCATAGTTATTACAAATTACAGTCAATAAAGTGGGCGTTAGTTGACAAAGGGGTGTGGCAATATTGAAAAAACACTGTATCTCGAATAGTATTGACACTAGGGTACTGAAATTTAGTACAGGGGTAGACACAATTTTTACAAATTACTGTAAATAAAGTAGGCGTTATTCGACAAATGGGTGTGGCAATATTAGAAACATACCATATATCGAATAATATTGGCACTAGCGTGCTGAAATTTAATACATGGGTAGGTACAGTTACTACAAATTGCAGCCAAAAAAGTGGGCATTATTCAACAAAGGGGCGTGTCAAAATAATAAAAATACTATATCTTAGATAATATTGACACTAGCGTACTAATATTTGGTAGGTGGGTAGGTAGAATCATTAAAAAAGTGAGCGGGATTGTACTCAGGGCGTGTCACTTTAAGGAAAGTACTATATTACGGTTAATATTGATACTTGGAAACTGAAATTTGGCACAGGGTAGGTTCACTAGGTAGAATAATTATAAGGTAGTGTAAATAAAGTGGGCGGGTTTAGATAAAGGGCGTGGCACTAAAAATTTCAAAGAAGCAGATATGAAAAATACCCAACAAACTTTCAGGAATTAACAAAACAAATTTTTTTAAGAACAAAGTTTCATGTTTGAAATTTTCCTCAAGAATACTATTACATAAAATATTTCATATTCTCTAAAAAGGAAGAAATAAAAACTTTTTAACGAAAAAAACCGACCTCAAAATCACTACAAAGTAAAAAATATTTTTAAATAACTTTTCCCATTCATTTCTTGGTCATATTCTAGAAGCTATTTATATGTATTATAATATTGGAAATCTTATCATTTTCATTTTTTCTATTTTGTTTTATTATCATCAAAATATTAATTGCTTTATGAACATAAAAGCTTTGAAGTCGGCGCTCATCTTTGACACACAATCATGATCTTTTACCATCCGTGCACTATTTGGTGCCTTGGTGACACTGTAGTAATTTTAAAAGCTTTGTACACATAAAATTTCTCACTAAACTGGTTTGGGTGAGCTTGTAAAGCTCATATTGAATATGACATAGTGTGTAACAGATGCACAAATAATTCATAGAACACATTGGCTACATTCAGCGTACTCAAAAATTGCCAACTGAAAGAAAAAAAATCACTAAGAATCTTTTATATTCATAAAGTCAATAATATTTTTATGATAAAACAAATTAGAAAAAATTAAAATAAAAAGATTTCGACATAGTAAAATAAGCGCCGACTTTAAAGCTTTTATGTACATAAAGCAATTAATATATTGATGATAATAAAACAAAATAGAAAAAATGAAAATGATAAGATTTCCTATATTATAATACATATAAATAGCTTTTAGAATATGACCAAGAAATGAATGGGAAAAGTTATTTAAAAATATTTTTTACTTTGTAGTGATTTTGAGGTCGGTTTTTTTTGTCGTTAAAAAGTTTTTTTAGAGGTCAGTTCAATGAAAAGATATTCATTACGATCATCACGTATGTCATCGGGACAAAAATTGTAAGGCATTGGGACTTTTTCAATTTTTCATGAATAATTTCATATTAAACAAGCACAAAAAAAAAGGAGTTTGAGTGCAAGAAGGTAGATCCACGTACTTCCATGTATATCCGCTGAACAAGAATCTGGTATCCATTTAAAGCAGTTGACTCTTGGTTTTCTTCAAAATAATTGGAGTGTACCTAAGTCTGTGGTAGACTTTTTTATTTGGAATGAATAGGTTGTGGTGGGGTGAAGTATTTCGTTGGCAACTGCGACTCTGACCTCAATATTAGCTATGAATAATAAATTTGGATTCGATGACTTTTTTCAATATTTTAGTTTCTTGCTGACTAAGGAGCATACACGAGGCCATTAAACCGATTTATGTTCATGTTTATACATGAAAACGGAAAGATTCTTCTGGTGAAACTCTTCACCCCACCATTTTTCAAAAATTGAAAAACGAACATTTTTTGAAATATCCCCATAATTTTTCGCCAAAATCGAAAATGTTCAAATTCGAGCGCATATAAATTAAGAAAAACGTCCATTCTTGCGATTTAAACCAATAACCATTCAATAATTATAATTTTTGGGGGTGTTGTGTGAGCCTCTAAAAAAAAGCGAAATGCTTGCCCCTACCACATCCTACAAATATTTTATTTTAATTTTTTTTGTTTTTTTTTCTCTCTTTTTATATTTATTTTAAATATTTTGGTGACATCACTTTGTATGGAAGGTAGACGAATTTTTACTTTGAGATTGCATACTTAAAATCAAAAGTGATGTGATGGGATGTGAAGAGAGCAAAATTACATGACATAAAAATAATTTTTTGCAGAATTTAAAGAGATTTTGTAATTTCTACGGTAGCTCCAAGATAAACATCGACTCAGTTGGTAATGCTAGTTATAAATACAGGCACCCTTCTATACCTGGCACGCCCTCTTAAAAACGTTAAAACTAAGTGACAACTTAATTAAGTACTCCTTGTTCGTATGCTTATAACAAAAGTAACTTATTATTTTAACTTTAACTTTAACTCAGTTAAGTCTGCCTTGGTTCGAAGTGGGGCGAAGGATTACAATGAACTGCAAGCATTTAATAGAAGAATTATACAGCTATGCCAATAAGGCCACAAATGCCAGCAAAAATAGTTGGCAGTTATTTTTAGTTGTTGCGATTAAAAAAAAAAAACAAAAATTCAAAAAGAAGAAAAAAAACATAAAATTAAGCCAGACCATCCCACATAGGTTTCGGCGTCACAAGATAACGTTTTACCTTGGAGGCTTCCATTCAAAGTTAAAAAAAGCAGTTTTTCAAAATGCATGTGACGTTGCATTGAATCGTTACTCGCTGAGAGTAAGTGCTATGATAAAAGTAATAAGATGTGTATAAAGGTTAATTCTTTGACTTAATTATAATACAAAAGAAATTCAAAACATCATCAGGACGCTGTGGGAAGTGGAATTATTACTCTCTGAGTATTGGTGCTACGGTAAGAAAAATAATAAGCCAATAAAGATCTGTTCTAAGCTTTCAAAACAAAACTAGACAAAAAATATCTGACGTCATGGATACGGAGAGAAAGCCGCTCAAAGTTTGATAATGCAACGGTGTTGCATTGAATTATTACTTGGTGGGTATATCAGCTACGGTAAATGTTTAAAAATTATTATAAAGGATTTATACTTTTTTTTATTCAAAAATAAAAAATAAAAATTCTGACGTCATCACGTCGTGAACATAGCAGCTCATGCAACAAAAATTAAGTATTGTTGCCTGGAACTATCACTCACTCAGAAGACGTGCTACGGTATATTTTATTTTTCGACGAAATAAATATGGTACTTAGACTCCCAAATAATATATAAAAAAAAATTTATCGTGATGACTTCAACATGGCAACCACTTAATTCAGTGAAAATGCTACGAATTTTAACCCTATGACTACTGGCGCAATGGTAGATTTTATGGAACGTAAATGAAAGTGAGGTCTTCGGGCACATTATAAAAAAAAAAAAAGAAAAATATTGACGGCGTCAAGAGGCCCCTCAGGGAACCGCCTAATGTAACGTAAATGCATCATTGTTGCATGGATTAATTGTATGCAGTTAAGGCATAGGTAATGCACCACAGAAAAGCTTATGCAATGGAGAAGAAAAAGCAAAAACAAAAAGAAACGTGAGAACTAAAACAAAAACAAATGCAAAAACAAAAGCAAAAGTAAAAGCAAAAGAAAAAGCAAAATAAAAATATTAAGCAAAAGAAAAAGCAAAAGTAAAAGCAAAATAAAAAGCAAAATTAAAATAAGTTATAAAATTGTGGCATATTTTAATAAGTTTATTTCTTTTATAATTCTTAAAAAACATATTTTTTAAGAATTATATTGTGAGCTTAATGCCAAATAATTCATGAAGCAACAGGTTGCTACAACAACAAAGTTCTTTGCAGAACTTAAACCAAGCTGACTAGACCATGGTTTCGTCGGACGCTACTCCGACTCATCAGTAGTCTCAGTGGTTCTAGCGGTCCACTAACTTTGACAAGCTAATAGGCGCAAGATCAATAAAACCAAAGAGGAATTATAGAAGCGCTATACTTTGTCAAAGCAATGTTTTTCTACTCTTTTGCTAGTCGCAAAATTTCAAAAAGTTGACTGCATTGATTCTGCAAAGATTTTGTTGTTGCGCTTTTTTGTTTACTTCTTTATCACGTATCAATCTAGGTTCCAACATTTTGTTGGTATTAAACCATAGAAGGCGTGAAGAAGGTTTTTTTTGAAAGCAGATGTTTATTATATGCGCAGACATATAATATTACATCATGTTTTCGTAGGTCGTGCTCGCACCAGTTTACATGAGTTATAAAATTGTGGCATATTTTAATAAGTTTATTTCTTTTATAATTCTTAAAAAACATATTTTTTAAGAATTATATTGTGAGCTTAATGCCAAATAATTCATGAAGCAACAGGTTGCCACAACAACAATGTTGGAACCTAGATTGATACGTGATAAAGAAGTAAACAAAAAAGCGCAACAACAAAATCTTTGCAGAATCAATGCAGTCAACTTTTTGAAATTTTGCGACTAGCAAAAGAGTAGAAAAACATTGCTTTGACAAAGTATAGCGCTTCTATAATTCCTCTTTGGTTTTATTGATCTTGCGCCTTTTAGCTTGTCAAAGTTAGTGGACTGCTAGAACCACTGAGACTACTGATGAGTCGGAGTAGCGTCCGACGAAACCATGGTCTAGTCAGCTTGGTTTAAGTTCTGCAAAGAACTTTGTTGTTGTAGCAACCTGTTGCTTCATGAATTATTTGGCATTAAGCTCACAATATAATTCTTAAAAAATATGTTTTTTAAGAATTATAAAAGAAACAAAATTAAAATATATAGCAAAAGCAAAAGCAAAAGTAAAAGCAAAAGAAAAAGCAAAATAAAATAAATAGCAAAATCAACAACAACAACAACAACAACAAAAACAACAACAACACCAAACACAACAACAACAACAACAACAACACCAAACACAACAACAACAACAACAACAACAACAACAACAACAACAACAACAACAACAACAACAACAACAACAACAACAACAAAAACGACGACGACGACGACAACAACAACAACAACAACAACAACAACAACAACAACAACAACAACAACAACAACAACAACAACAACAACAACAACAACAACAACAACAACAACAACAACAACAACAACAACAACAACAACAACAACAACAACAACAACAACAACAACAACAACAACAACAACAACAACACCAACAACGACGACGACAACAACACCAACAACAACGACGACAACAACAACAACAACAACAACAACGACGACGACGACAAAAACAACAACAACAACAACAACAACAACAACAACAACAACAATATCAATAACAACAACGTGAACACCAACGTCAAAAATCTAACGAAGCTCCAACAAGCTGAAAAAAGTTATGACACAAATAACGAAATAACAATGAAACCAGAAAAGGAATATGCCAAGAATAAGGATATGGATTTGGACATAGATTTAGAAAGATTCCCTTTAGATTTCCGAAAAAGATTCGGACAAGGATTAATTCATAAATAGGGACTTGGATTAAAATGAGAGTTTGGACATGAAGTAGGAAAATTATTAGAACAAATTAATGAATAACAGAAGGATGAGGATATATTTTGGAACAAAGGAAAGGATAGGGACAAGGATAATGAACACTGTCACTTCAAAACTTACGAGTGTGTCCACTACACAGCCATCTCTTTTTTTACAAAAATACCACATTTGGACTTTATTGAAACTAACTTCAACAGACTGGTTATCTCCTTTTTTTTAAAGGGTGTTTTTAATTTCTTGTAGGATTTAAAAAAATCTTTAAGAAAAAGAAAAAAAAAACACAAAAACTAACCGAATGTCCCACGTTTTGGCTTAATTTTAAAGTTTGCAACATGAAATTGTTGTTTGAAAATGATTTCCTTTTGTCAGATATCCCTAATAGAAAAAAATACAGTGAATTAAAAACACCCTATATATTAGAATCATGCATTCAGAAAAATTCATTACATGCTTCAAATTTTCAAGTCACACATGTCAATATAAAGTCAATATAAATAAACTTCATTTCTATATTAAAAATAGACAAGCAACATAACATCCGTAGATGTTATGTAACGTTAACGCCTAACTCTGCACAATTAGATATATTCTGACCATTGACAAAACCAATTTAATATGTTAATAACGCAAACGTGTCTTAGATTATTTTTATTATTATGTTTATCTTCTATGACATGAACACAGACAGAAAGACAGACAGAGAAACAAATAAAGCAATATGCATACATTGATGCATGTATGGAAAAACAATAAAAACTAATTAAGTTTATCCCACGCACGCACACACACACACACACATACGCAGCGACACAAAAACAATCAGCAGATTATTGACAACGTTTCAGATTCATTATATTTTACGATTCACGCTTTCTTCGAAAGTAACATAACAGAAAAACGAAAGCAGACTAAAGCACAATAATATGCTAAGAACAAAAATGTTATTTTCTTTTAGTTATGTTTTTGTTTTTGTTGCTGTGCTTTTGTCAATCAACAGTGAAATATGCCATCGATATGTATTTTGCTAAACGAGGTGTGTTCAAAATGAAATGGCTGTTGGGCACAAACGCACACAACAAACACACAAACACAACAACCCAAATACACCTACACACACACAAGCAAAAGTGTCAAAATAAATGAAATCGATATTGCATAAAAACAAAAGCATAACTTACAGGGTGTGCAAAAGTAGATTCAAGAGTATTCTTCTTTTTATATTAGAAAGAAGAAACTTCTTTAGAAAGAAGATTTCTAAAACTTCCAAAGTTTCAATATGATATGTTATAAAAAGGTGAAAATTTAAAATTTCTATTTTTAATAAATTCTATTTTAATCAATTTTTAATTTAAAAAATCTAACCAACTTCCGTTGGCACACTCTGTAAGCATGAATCTCATTACGCTTTAGAACAAAGCACAAGCACAAACGACGCATTAGTGCATAAATATACACATTTTTCCATATGTATGTATGCTTGCTTGTCTGCTTTTGTATTTTCTCTGCGTGCCTGTATATTTGTTTATATTGTTTTTCTGTGCTAATCAGCATTATGGCCAAGGACATCTTAACTAATACGGCAAAAGTCGTCATAAGTGCCCAAAAAATAATGGAAATTGGAATATTTGGCCCGAAAAAGCTTTTGTGACTGGGTAAAATATTTGCTGTGAGTTCTTACAAGTTAACAACGTAGCCATAGAAAAAGGATTATTATTTGGGAGCAGCATTAGAGGTATTTTTTTTTTTGTTATTATTATTGCTGGTAAAAGTTTTGCTGGCAAATAATACTCTAGATTTCTGAAAAAGGTCCTTTGATGCTCACCTCTGAATATGAGGGTCATTTGAAGTTAATTGCAACAAGAAAGTTTCTTACAACAACAACAGCAGCAATGACATAAAAGCAATATTGTTAGCTAGAAATACCTGTGTTTCGTCTATGTGAGCTTAAGTGTGTGTGTGTGTGGTGTGCGTGTGTGTATAAAGTTAGGTGTTAAGATCTAGAAGAAAGCTGCACTGATGAGAAAGTTTTGCTACTTTAATATACTTACAGACACAAAACAAGAAAAAAAATTCCTAAATTATGTCAGTTTAAGAGTTACTTTTAACTCAAAGATTAAAGACTGCACACTTGCTTAATTGATTTAATTGAATTTTGTAACTTTTTTCGATACAAAAATAAAAATAAGAGAAAATCAGAAACTATTTCTAAGAGTTTATTTGACTCAAAAGTATCTTAAATTCTATGTAACTTTACGCAGTAAATTAATTACAAGGCACAGCTGTAGGGAGTGGGCATGAAAAAAAGCGAAAAATATTTAAGCTCATATCCTTTAAATGACTCATTATAACCCATACTTGGGTCAATAGACAAACTCTTACTCAACCATAATTTATACATATTTAGCCTCCATTCATCGCTTTAACAGCCGCAGACAGACATAAAACAAATACTTATATCACACACACCCACACACCCACACACCCACACACCCACACACCCACACACCCAAACACACACTCTCTGTCTTGCATGCAACAGACAGCTTGTATGACACACCGTTGAATAATTGAATAGCACTTTAATTGTCACTGATGAGTGTGTTAGAGCTCAAGCTGTTTGGACAGCACAGCAGGACAACAGCTTATTCGCGTTTTTTTTTTCAACAATAATTAATTCGTTTCATTGCAACTAATAGCTGCACGATAAGCTCGAACGTTTAGTAAAGACAAAAAAAAAAAAAGAACGTACAAACAGTTTATGTTATGAGGGCAATAAATGTGGCAAAGGTCAGTAAACGGACAAAAAAGTGCTGGTTTGAAAAAAAAAAAAAATAAGTACTTAAATTAGACAAATGACTACTAGCAAGAAAAGTTTAATGTTTCCGTGAAATAACCTAAAATAATAATAATTTTAAAAGACAATTCAAACAAATTTAAATGCCTTTGACATGACATTATTTAGTTTTCAAGCTAATTTTTCTTAGAAATAAGAAAAGTTAAATACGAAAATGCAATGGTGTTGCAAGGAATAATTTTTTGTAAATTAAATTTGTTACGATAAAAGTTATTATAAGGCAGTACAGGATAGTTTTTTATCCTCACGATAAAAATATACAAAAACGGAACAATGTACTGATGCCGCAAACTCTACTTGAGCCGTTTCAGGAACGAAAATTTAACAAATATGCAACAGTGGTGTATTGAAATTAAAAAAGGTGAGTATATGCACTAATCTTAATCCTTCAATAGTGTGCCTTATAAAACACAACCGAAGAATTTATCCCCATGTCTGAACGAGAGTACTTTTGGGAAAAATAATAAACCTTTTGGGTCACACCGATTTAAAGCTTTCGTTCTCTTCAAACGGTTATACTTACAGAATTCAGCTGACTGAATTATTTGGAGCAAAAGTGAATGAATGCTGAATCCAAAAAAAAAAGGCCGTGCATTTAAGGGTTCGTACAAATAATGGGTGTTTTTTTTAGGGGTTTGTTTTTCGAATAGAGATAAAACTGACATTTTTTGGTCAAATCTGGCAACTCTAATGTCATTTATGTTCAGTTTGGTTTGCCATTTCATCATGTATAGGTTGACAAAAGAACAACGCTTGCAAATCGTGCAAATTTATTTCGAAAGTAATGGTTCAGTTCGCGAAGTTTACCGCAAGCTCCGTCCATTTTATGGTCGACATAATCGTCCATCAGAGCAATTAATTCGGTTAACCATGGGTCGTTTTCGCTCTACGTTTACTCTATGTGATAATACGCATCCGCAGAGACGTCGAACAGTGCGCACCGAAGAAACAATTGCCGCTGTAGAGAAAATGTTGAAGAGGACCCGAATGAATCGATTCACCACCGTGCACAGCAATTAGAGCTTTGTCCATCAACTTTATGGAAGATTTTGCGCAAAGATCTTGGCTTGCGACCTTACAAGATCCAGCTTGTGCAAGAATTAAAGCCGCGAGACCATGCAATGCGTCGTGATTTTGGTGTATGGGCCGAAAATGAGATTGGTCTCGATGCTGATTTTCATCGCAAAATTTTGTTCAGTGATGAGGCTCATTTTTGGTTGAATGGCTACGTCAACAAGCAAAATTGCCGCATTTGGAGTGAAGAGAATCCAAATGAGATCCTTGAGACGCCATTACATCCACAAAAACTGACTGTTTGGTGTGCTCTATGGGCTGGTGGAGTCATTGGGCCATACTTCTTCCGAAATAATGCTGGAGAGTCAGTTACCATTAATGGAGACCGGTACAGAGCCATGATAACCGACTATTTTGTTCCCGAATTGGATGGCATGAATGTGGATGAGTTGTGGTTCCAACAAGACGGCGCTACATGCCACACAGCGCACGTCACAATCGATTTATTGAAGGAAACATTCGATGAGCGCATAATTTCGCGGAATGGACCTGTCAATTGGCCACCAAGATCGTGTGATTTGACACCATTGGATTATTTTCTTTGGGGATATGTGAAGTCGCTCGTCTACGCCAACAAACCAGAAACATTAGGGGACTTGGAGGCCAACATTCGTGGCGTTATTGCCGACATACGGCCCCATATGCTCGAAAAAGTGGTTGAAAATTGGACCTGTAGAATTGGCTTTATTCGAGCCAGCCGCGGCGGCCACATGCCCGAAATCATATTTAAACATTAATGGCATAAAATTATCCTTCCAATAAAGCCAAATTGATGGACATTAAAACGATTTTCTTGTGTTTTATTTCAATTCGAAGTTCTATACCTCTATAAAAAACACCCTTTATTAGGAAAAAAAATTTAAAACGTTACCTCACGAAAAAGAAAATATAAATATCTGTGGCAATAAGAAAAAAACTAACCTATATAAATATCGTAAATACGTGATGTTTTTTTTTTCCTTACCTCGCCAGTTTCCTGGAAGTTAATTGAACAATCGAACACGGAACTTGCAGATACATGAATACCCTTTCATTTTGCATAAATACCAGATTGCCTTTTTACCAAGAAATAGACGTGGTAAGGAAAATAAAACATTGCGTATTTACGATATTTTGACTAAGGTTGTTTTTCCTTATTGACACAGACATATTGACGTCATTTATTCCTCGGAGATAACAGATAATGCAACAAAAATCCAGCAACGTTGCATAAAATTATTACTCATTGAATTAAGATTTTTTTTTTTAGCTTTGAACCAAGGATTTCAGGTGGAATACCTTTTCAGTCAAATCTGCCTTGGTTCGAAATGGGGTGATAGATTAGTGGGAAGGAAAGGTCAATCAATTGAAACAGGTGTAGGATGTTCTAAGCGTGGTGGAAAGTCGAAGAAACATGTGAATTTGAATCAGAGGCAAGTGTTATGCCTTTATCTCAGTCAATTCAAGTTATAAGGCAATCTCATCCACAAACTTCTCTACCATCAACTACAACTTCATGTCGTAAATATTGATGAATTTTTAATTTCAGTTGATTAGAAATGAGGAAAGAAAATTAAGAAAGGTTTAAAGCTCTCTTATGTATTTTTTATTTGTGTCTGTGTTCTATTGTGATCATAAATAAACAAAAATTTAGGAAAAACTGGTTATTATCTTTCATAAAAGTAATATATAAATATAACAATATAAAGTGTTAGTACTTAGTGATCCCACCCTTAGCTCCAATAACAGCTCCTAGTCGTCGAGGCATGCTCTCTATACATGTTTTTGCATTTTTTTTGAGGTCAGAGTTGTGGTGCCATTCGCTGATCAGAGTTTCAATCAACTGGCGTTTGTTGGTGATCATTTTTTCCGCAATCGCCCGTTTGGTGAGCTCCCACATGTTTTTAATGGGGTTCATGTCCGGTGAATTCCCTGGCCAAGGCAAAATTACAATGTTTTTTCTGCCAGGAATGCAGTAACACTCCTCGCTTTGTGGCGAGGTGGCGAATCATGCATAAAAATGTACTTGTCGTTGTCAGAGAAGCATTCATTAAGCTGCGGCAGAAGCCGGGTTTCTAGAACTCGCTTGTGCTGGTCTTGTTTCATTGTCCCTTTCACGATGTATAGGCGCCCCATGCCTTTGGCTGAGATGACAGACCACACCATAACACTAACCGGATGTTTAACCCTATCCAAAAGGCAATCTGAATTGTTCCATGGCGTCGTCTGACAAAAGAATTTTTGTCAACCAAAATTTGGAACGTTGACTCGTCGGAGAAACCCACCTGTACAAGATTACAATTAACACAAGAAAATCAATAATGATGCATCGCACTATTTAAGAAAAATATATTTACTCGACTCCAATCTGCCATAGTCATAAGTGGATGTTGGCTGGCCCATTGCAGTCGTTTCTTTTTCATAGCCTCGGTTAGGCGTGGTTTTGGGTGGGCCGACGACCCATCAGGTTCTCTTTAGCTAACCGCCTCCGAACTGTTCTGGCCGATACTTTTACACCTTCGTTCTGGCCGATACTTTTACACCTTCGTTGTTTATCATAACACTTTTTTTTCGATTTTCTAAACAGATGTCTCTAATTCTTCGATCAGCACGAGGAGTTCTAACCCTTTCCTGCCATATTTTCCTACACGGTCTGCTTCGAGATGTAAATTTTTATCAATTTTTATTTTATTCGATTGGCAACAGACTTTAAAACCCCTGCAATAGTTGCTATCTCTCTCTGTGAATGAGGAGTGCACTAGCAAAGTTTGCATTTCCCTACATTTTCTTGGAGAAGTGTCCGAAGCCTTGCCTCAAATAAAAATCAAAATCAAAATCAAAATCAAAATCAAAATCAAAATCAAAATCAAAATCAAAATCAAAATCAAAATCAAAATCAAAATCAAAATCAAAATCAAAATCAAAATCAAAATCAAAATCAAAATCAAAATCAAAATCAAAATCAAAATCAAAATCAAAATCAAAATCAAAATCAAAATCAAAATCAAAATCAAAATCAAAATCAAAATCAAAATCAAAATCAAAATCAAAATCAAAATCAAAATCAAAATCAAAATCAAAATCAAAATCAAAATCAAAATCAAAATCAAAATCAAAATCAAAATCAAAATCAAAATCAAAATCAAAATCAAAATCAAAATCAAAATCAAAATCAAAATCAAAATCAAAATCAAAATCAAAATCAAAATCAAAATCAAAATCAAGATCAAAATCAAAATCATAATCAAAATCAAAATCAAAATCAAAATCAAAATCAAAATCAAAATCAAAATCAAAATCAAAATCAAAATCAAAATCAAAATCAAAATCAAAATCAAAATCAAAATCAAAATCAAAATCAAAATCAAAATCAAAATCAAAATCAAAATCAAAATCAAAATCAAAATCAAAATCAAAATCAAAATCAAAATCAAAATCAAAATCAAAATCAAAATCAAAATCAAAATCAAAATCAAAATCAAAATCAAAATCAAAATCAAAATCAAAATCAAAATCAAAATCAGAATCACCCAATCGACTGTCCCATATCTTGAGATAACACGCTCATCAAACTTACACTTAAAAAAATTTATTGTAACGTGTGCTGTGTGGCTTGTGGCACCATCCTGTTGGATCCACATGTCGTTCAAGTCCATATCTTCCAATTCGGGCTAAAAATAATTGGTAATTATGGCGCGATAACGATGGCCATTAACAGTAACGTTATGATCGTTATCGTCGACGAAAAAATATGGTCCAATGACGCCGCTAGCATGCAAACCGCACCAAACAGTAATTTTTTGTGGATGAAGTTTGGATGATACATGAATCACATGTGGATTTTCACCCGACCAACAACGCATATTAAAAAGCTAGGTCAAAGTCCTTTTAAGGGCTGAAATGGCCAGTTATTTATTTATTTTTTTTATTTAATAACGCATATTTTGCTTATTGGCGAACCTATTGACCCAAAAATGAGCTTCGCCACTAAAGATGATTTTGCGATGAAATTAATCATCTTGGCGCATCTTTTCCAGAGCCCAATCGGAGAACGTACGTCGCTTCAAATGGTCCATCGGCTTCAATTCTTGAGTCAGCTTAATCTTGTATGGGTGTAAACTAAGATCCTTACGCAAAATTCGCCGTAAAGTGGTCTTGAGAATGCCGTGGAATTGACTGTTGTGTATCGTTTGCTGTAGACGCCTAAACGGCAGCGATATTTTCGACACTTCGACAAACCCGTTGTCTCAATGGCACATCAACATCACACAACGAATAAGTAGACTTAAATTTTTGCACTAAACTTGTTATTGTTATTGCACTAGGTCGAGAACTACGATCGAAAATTGCAGTTAACGCTAACAGAAAGTTGTCAAGTCCCAATTGGAAAACTCTGTATAAAAAATTTCCTCTTTATATTGAAAACAAATTTGAGCTTTAGGCCAAACTTGTTGACAAAAAGACAACATGAAGACAAAGAAGGCAACAACCAACAACAACAACAACGGATTTGTATAGAGCAAATCACACAGCTTGACTATACGGACTGTTTCGTTCCCTCTTTTGGAATCTCGATTTATTGTGCAGTATTTTTGAATAAAAAAAATTCATAGAGAGCATTTTTTTCGGCTTTTAATGTGGCCTAACGCCTTAAGGCCGGTAAAAAAAATAAAATCTTTTTCGGGACAACTAGCGTTACCCTTTAAGAGAAGCAAAATCGTCTAAGATATTCGTAAATATAAAGATATCTCATTTGTTGTTTGTAGGCAATTATTCTAAAGTGAGTGAAAATTTATAACAAATTTAATTTTAAACATCTTAACATAAAAAATTATTTATAAAAAGAATTTAGCTAGCAATTTGTAACAAATACCAATAAATTTCTTATGAAAAACGTTTAAATAATGGTGTTTACTTTATTTGGGTTCAACAACTTGTTGCCACGCAGCTTATTTAAGTTTATGTATATCACGAATATAACAGCTTAAATTTGACTCATGTTCGCTAGATTATTGCATGTTCTGGTCAACAAGGTCATTATTTTTTAGTGTATACACAGGCACAATTTAACCCAAATAACATCAGTCAAAGCATGCTGAATTCAGCTGTGAGTTGATATTATTAGCTAAGCGGTCAGTCACTACGGGCCGTCACTCAAAGTTAACCTTATTGATTCCGTGATAGCTTGATCTGTGGCTGAGTTGAACGTTTGAAATATCTTTCCTTGCAATCAATTGTGTTGCTTAGCTTAGAGTGGCTTACAATATTACTTGGCTAATTAACATAATCCATTGCATAAGAGAACTTGTGCTTAAAATTGAGTTCAGGACATCATGGCGTATGATCAACACTAAATACAAGCTGCCTTTGTTATCTTAAGGCTATAACAAGCAACCAATAACCAATGTTGTTGGTTGCTCAACAAAGAAGCATTTATTATAGCTCAAGCAAAATAAGTCTAGCAATTTATTGGCATCAATCCGCTGTTGACTTAAGCTGTTTGCTTCTGGCGTATCTTTTGTTATACTTAGTCACTACTTAACGCTTTTTTTTTTTTGAATTTTTTTGTGCGCTACTGTTATGCTTGTTGCTCAAGGAACATAAAGTTTATATAACCATAAATCAAAACTTTTGTTTTTTTTTTTTTTTTTTTGTTTTTCTTCCCCATGTTGTACTAGTTGCAACTATAGTACGGTGAAGCATAAAAGAGTTTCGAACGTCTTGGTGTTTATTGGAATTTAATTAACTGCAAAGATTCTATCGAAGGCGAAACAATTAATTTTAATGAAAATGAGCTTTTGAGAATAGCAGATAAATCGGTTAGTATTTATGGATACATAATTATGCTGTTAAATAAATATTTTTGGAATAAACTTGGTTACAAGGTTATTTATGTGTTTCATAGAATGTAAGAGGTTAATATTTATTATATGATAATCGCTGCACGTGTTGAAGCAAGCGAGTCTTATTTTGGTTCTTATTGTTTTTTTGAAGCAAAGAAAAAAAAACAAAAACTATTATATCTCTGGTCTGAGAATAATTTTCATGTTTTTTATATATCGCTGACACCCATCGATGTAAAAATTATACAAAAAATCAGTAAAAATTATTTTATTTATTTGCGAAAATAAAATGTAAATATGTACATTCCATTAAAAAAAAAAAAGAAAGAAAATGGAATAGAGATAAATAAATATTACTTTACCCTAGAGGGCTTACGTATTGAACGCCGATTTGACGTAGATTGCCTTTTTAGGGTTAAAACGTTTTAATGTGACAGCGCACAGTGCATTGAACCCATACAAAATTGGAACATAAATAGAAGGAGTGCTCCTATGATAATGAAATTTTGTACACTAGAGTAATTTAATGTAATTAAGAAATACTGCAAAAATGGTTGAAATTGGTCAATTCCAAGGGGTACCTCCCCTGGACCTATATTAATTTTTTACATTATTTTGTATGGGAGGTACATACAAAAATTGAGCGATCTCAACAAAATTTAGTCAATAGGTTAAATAATTGAAGAAATAGAAGTGTACTAAAAATGGTTGAAATCGATGGGTTCCTAGGGGTACCTCCCCTGGACCTATATTGATTTTTTACATTATTTTGTATGGGAGGTACACACAAAAAATTGAGCAATCTTAACAAAATTTGTTCAAAAGGCTTAGCAATTAAACAAGTAGAAGTGTACTAAAAATGGTTGAAATCGGTCAGTTCCTAGGGGTACCTCCCCTGGACCTATATTGATTTTTTACATTATTTTGTATGGGAGGTACATACAAAAAATTGAGCAATCTTAACAAAATTTGTTCAAAAGGCTTAGCAATTAAACAAATAGAAGTGTACTAAAAATGGTTGAAATCGGTCAGTTCCTAGGGGTACCTCCATTGGACCTATATTAATTTTTTTCATTATTTTGTATTGGAGGTACATACAAAAGTTGGTCGATCCTTAGAAAACTCAGTGAAAAGGTTAGTAAAATAAAGCAATACATGTGTTCTAGAAATGGTTGAAATCGGGCGGTTCCTAGGGGTACCTCCCTTGGACCTATATTAATTTTTTACATGATTTTGTATGGGAGGTACATCTGTTACTCATAAATATTCCCATTTGTATTAATTAATAAAATTATTTTTTAGGCAAATTTCATTTTATTTACAATAGAAAATAAAATGGGTAAGTTATTCTTATTAACAAAATGTGAAATAAAAAAGTTAAAAAATTAATGTGTGCATATGTACAAACAACCAAGAACTCATCTCGCTATTGACTTTCATCGCTATTGACTTCTTCGTTAGAATCACTACGAACAATATAAGGGTCATCAACTAATTGAATAAATTTCTCAACTTCTTCATCAATAATTACATTTTGATTTAATAGTTCTTTTTAATGCTAAGAGAGGCTCAGATGTCAGCAACAATATTTTCATTAAATCTGTATTAGACTTAATCCTTGAGCATTTACGAGTATGGTTAAGTCGATTTTTTCTAAATTCTTTGTGCCTTGCTTCCAATGCCTCTTCAGACAGTGTTCCTATTGGTAAGGAAAATGCTGAAATGACTTCACATCCATGTACGAGAACTTTATGAACACTGCTCGGCATATAATACCAGCCATATAAATTTATATACAACTGCCTAGTTTCTTCTAAGAACAATTTGAAGTTATCCAGATGTATGGGGTAGCTACTTGCCAAAACTCTCAATATAATAGAAAATTGTTCTATCAAAGTTTTGTTTATGCCAGTTATCTGCGAGCTTAGTTCAGCGTTATAGAAAAAGCGCCTAGCTGTGTTTCCATCGTTAGTAGACCCATATCCTGGCTTTGGTTTGTCGACCAAGAGACCCATTTTTCTCTTAAACTCAGCTTGAATTCTTTTTTTGTTTTGCGCTACCAATTCTTCATTTTCTTTTAATCGCACTTTTATATATAAACTAGCTGAAATACCCTGTGTTACTAAAATTATTTTGTTATCTACTATAACTTTCTTTTTATAAGGTGTGGATAATATTTTGGAAATCAAAAGTAAATACTTCAAATCAAATTACAAAAAGTTTCCTCAAAACCAAAAAACCCTTTTTGTAATTCCCTTTTGAATTTTGCTAAATTTTGAATATTTTTCCATATAAAATTGAGCATTTTTCGCAAAAAAGTTACTTTTTGAAAACTGCATAACTTTCTTGTTTATGAAAAGGAGCAGATAATTTTTTGGAAATAGGAAGTCAATACTTCAAAAAAAATATCAAAAAAGTTTCGCCAAAATCAAAGAATCTTTTTTTTTTGCAATTCTCTCTTGAATTTTGTTCAATTTTGAGTAATTTTCCATACAAAATTGAGCATTTTTCGCAAAAACTCACTTTTTTAAATCTGCATAACTTTATTGTTTATGAAAAAGAGCAAATAATATTTTGGAAATAGGAAGTCAATACTTTAAACAAAATAACAAAAAAGTTTCGCCAAAATCTAAGAATCCGTTTTTTTGTTATAACTTATCAAAACTCGAAAATTTTTGAGTTTTTAGGTGTTTTTTTTTTTAAGGTAAAGAAAAATTTTTTTACAAAAAATATATACTAAACAAAATTACTTGTAGAATCAAAATACATTTTAAAATATTTCTCTTTACTGCTTTTTAGAAAAAACATGCTGTATTTTCTTAAAAGTTAACTCAATTTTAAATTACTTGATTTTCTTAAAATAACAGGGTGTTGTATAAAGTAATCGCATTTGTTTATTATTAAAGATATCTTAAAAAATCTTTAAAATTTTATAGAACCAAATAATATAGATATAAGTTGCATACTTTTTTTTAAAAAAAAACAACAATTTTTTTTTCTTATTTTCGTACCATTTCGATGCAGTGTGCAGCGTTTCGTTTTACCACGCAGGTTTCCAAAAAAGTTGTAAAAAAAATTTTTATTACAAAATGCATTGGCGTTCTAATTCTTAATCAATTAAGCTGTGATAATAAAAGTTTAACACGACAGAAAGCGTTAATTCTTTGTCTTTATTACGAAAGCACAAAAAAAAAAAAAATTAAGATGAAATCGGGACAGAATGAAGCTGTCTAAGCAACGAAACATAAACTTTGCTAAACGGAATTATCACGTCTATGCATTATGACGTCTATGCATAGGTAAAAGGCTGGTTCTAATCGCTTGTGACTGGGTATGGGTACCACTACATTTAATGCTTCTGTGTTGTTTTTGTGTTTGTCTTTGCTTTGTTCTTGCATTTTGTGTTGCTGCATAAGCATTTGCACTCAATTGGTCTCAATTGCTCTCAGCTGACTTCGAAGCTTGCTCCGTGCCATTAGTCATAAGCAGCTCAATATTAAAAAAATGTATGACGTCATGAGGCCGTAGAAAGAGCTGCTACAAGATCGGATATACATCAATCATACAATGGCGTTGCATGAAATTATAACTCAGTGCGTATATGTGACACGGAAAATGTTATAAGGTAGAAATAAAGAATTAACACTTGACCTTCTGACAAAAATAAAAAATAAATTCTAATGTCGTTATGTCACGTAGTTGTTATGTCCGAAAAATTCTATTTTGCGACACCAAAAATTGATTTTTTGGCCTTATAAAGGAAATGAAAAAAAAAATGGAGCCACGACACCACAGAGACAACCGTTTAAAAACCCACAGAACAGCAAAAATGCAACAACAATGATAAAACATTATTAATAAAATTCACATCTCTAATGATATGAGTGTCCCAAAATATATAAACAAGGGGTTTATGAGATCGCTGATTACGAATTTGAGGTTAGATTTTAAATTTTTAAGATGGCGGATTCAATACGGCTGACCAAATTTCATAAAATGTTTTAAAGTTACCATAAAATATGTATAAGAGGATTTTTTAGGCCGTTGATCACGAATTCGAAGTTTTCTAGATGGTGGATCTACTATAACCGATTAAATTTAATAAAATGACTGTAAATAGTGTGATAATGTTTTCAAATTCGTGATCAACGGCCTCAAAAATTTTATTGATCAGAAAAAGTTTAAAAAAAAAACGCAAAAAAATTCGTTATTTTTTAATTAAAATGAGCCATATTGCTTCCTAAAGTCATTATTATGCAAATCTGACTGCACCAATCGAAAGAGCGACCCCAAAAATAGTAGAATAGGTATGTTTGGAGTTTTTTATTGCAATTTTTTATGGCAGAAAATAAGTCTCAAACATTATATTAAAATTGTGGCCTTCTCGGACTTAATGGGTTAAGCAACCTAACAAAAACAAGAGCAAAAATAAAAATAAAAAATTAAAATAAAACAAAAATAAGGTCAAAAATTGGGGCAGGTACTTGGATAAGCATCAGGGAAAGAATAAAAGCAAGAATTATGACAAAGAAGAAAGCCCGGAATCAGATAAGGTTTAGGAAAAAAGTTTGAACAAAGGCTAGAGCATAAAATCAGACAAGGATTCGGGTAAGAAATCAGGCAAGGATTGCAAACAGGACTACGAATAGGATAAGGATGGCGGTAGGACAAAGTCTTAGACACACCGGATACAATATTTAGAACAAAATTATGAAAAGTTTAAGGAGAAGTAATGACACAAGGAATAGAAAAAGGATTTGCACACATTAATGACAATATTCACACAGAGATTGAGGAAATAATTGGGACAAGGATTATTAAATGGATTCGAGCAAGGATAAATTCAGGAATTTCAATATAGATTAAAACAAGACTTTAGATAAATATATGTAGGTGTATTTAGACAAATATAGGAATAAGGATAAGGCGGAGGACAAGTCTGAAAGCAAAGGAAATAATAGGGACAAGAATGAGGACAAGTATAAGGGATACGCTGTAACCTGCAAACCTGTAGGTGTGTTCACGATACAGCTAACTTCTCTTTTTTTATATTATGATATATAAAAGTCATCATAAATTTTTGGAGTTTTTCTGATCTCATAAATGCTACAAAACTAGGGACCCGTACCGGTTATGGTTTTTACCAAGAAAGTCAGAAATGAATAATTGTCTTTAAGGCCAGGTTACACCAAACAATTTTCAAAAAGTCGAAAATTTTTTTCTTCATAAACTTTTAGAAAATACTCTCAGAAATGATATAGAATGAGTCCCGAAGATACGCGCGACCGAGAAGTAGCTAGAGTAGGTGAGTAAAATTCACCTTTCTCCACGATTTTTCACGAATAAAAACTTTAATCGGCTTTTTCTCGAAACCACGTTTTTTCAACTGGGTGTCATTCTTATTTCAAAACTATCATGCGTATCAACATGAACTGAACGATATTTTACTCTCTACAACCAAACATATTCATTATTATTTAAAAGAGTTATAAACAATTAAAACTGCAAAAAAGGGTCGAAAATTGAAAAATCCGCCATTTTATTTTTTTCTCGGTGGAAATTTTTCATTGTAGTTCCGACTATAGCCAATTCGATACAGAATATTAAACAGCTTTGCTTTTTGCTTTTATATGATTCGTATTCAAGAAATCGTGACACCCACCACGGAATCAAAAAATTTGAGCAGCAGCTTCCAGAGCCACCTTAATGAAAAGAAAAATAAACAAACATTTTTTCCAGTGGCTAAATATGTATACTTTTATCGTGTAAGAAGTTTAGTTTCCAAATATTTTTTAAACAATAAATAAGCATTCTTGGAAAAAGTACGTTTTGTGTACGTTGGTGTAACCTGGCCTTAAACTTTTATTTTTCCCTACAAAAATACACTTAGTTTTGTGCTATTTATTTCTTCGGGCAAAAATAAGGGTAAAGGTTCTGTGAAGATAGCCCAAAATCTTCAACCCAACTTTTTGCTCAATTCGCCGCAAAACTTTTGAATGCTGAATTCGCCGCAATGAAAAGAAAATAGATATTTAACAAATTTTTTACAAAAGAATGGTATTTAAAATACAAATTAGTCTCATCATCAACAAATTGCTATCAATCGTCCTTCATACCGTAAAATTGCCTAGAAGTGAAAAAGTCAGGTCATGAAAATGTTATGAGAGGAGAAAGCTGTAAAAGTCAAAATTGTGAAGCGATTTTCTTGAAAATGGACAGATTATACCATCGGAATATCAGAAAAAAAATTTCAATTATCCTTTGGATCGTAAAAATTTCCGAAGACTAAGTTGCATGAAATGAGTTGCTAGCAATTTTGTAGTTCTTTTTTTTTACGACAAAAAACGACAAAAGGGGTAGAAGATGAAAAGTTCACATCCTGGATTTTTGCTCAAAATTGTAGTTTTATACGGAAAATCAAATGAAACTATGCTCAAGTTAGGGTCTATCGTCCTTGGTACCGAAATTTGAGCTGAAATGTGAAAAAATGTGATTTTTGTAAAATAGTCCGATTTCCACACCCCGAAACATGTCCCAAAACAAAAGTTTTCATCCTGGATTTTTGATATGTGATAACTGATGGTATAAAGATGACATGTTTCAGGGTGTGGAAATCGGTCTTTTATACAAAAATCACATTTTTCCGCATTTTAGCTCAAATTTCGGTACCAAGGACGATAGACCGGAACTTGAGTATAGTTTCATTCAATTAAGTCTGGGCTTCCATTCGAAAAAAGTAGTAATATTTTTAGTTGAAATATAAATCTTTTGTTAACTATGTAAAAATATTTCTTCTCATTGGACAGTGAGTGCGCTTTAAGACCTTTAGTTATTACGGTAACTATTAGCTATTACGGTAGGCTATTACGGTAACTAATCAAAATTTGATTAAAAAGTTAAAAGCAGTATTTTGGCTAAAATGAGTTTAACTCAGAAGTAAGCAAAATTGTTTTATATGATTAGATTTTTTGAACCCACAGTATGTCACCATTACATAATATTGTTAGCTTCTTCTTTTTTTTTTAATTTTAAGTGAGAAATAACTACTTAATAACAACAGAGAAACTTGCTATAACATTGACTTTAAAACCAAAGAATATTTACTAGCCAATATGCGACAGAGTATTTCGATTAAATGCACTCTTACCAGCCAACTAAGTACTAAGCTACGAAAAGAGTTCATAGCTAAAGCCATAGCCGCATTTAGCTTAGCTGTCATGTACCACAATCTGTGCAAAAACTATTTTCATTTTCTTTATAGAACACAAAAATACGTTTTTAATCGCTGCAAAACAAGGACAAAAAGGGATAAAAAAATAATACGATAGGATAAGCATGAAGCAAAGCTAAACAGCTGGATACTTGACCAATGCAGTGCCAACTGATGCTAGTTGGCTTTAGTGTGTGCCGTAATCGGGATAGTATTGCTTAAAGTAAGAATAAAAGACAGTTAAATAGAAGTGTGCAAGAAAGTGAAAAATAAGTTAACTGCTAGTTTTAGTTGAAGTGTTTAAACATTTTATTTTAAAGAGAGAGAAAGAGAGAGAGGAAGAGAAAGAGAGAGATATATATAGAGAGATAGAAAGATATATAGAGCAAGATATAGATAGAGCGAGAGTGAGAGTAAGAGAGATAGAGAGAATTTATAGTGTAACCGAAGAAGTCAACTCAGTACAAAATCACAGTTGGTGCGTAATGATGAAATTAGTTGACAGAATGGTAGTGGTTGGTGCAAATTGACGACCACATGGATGGAGTTGTAAAATTGATTTAATAAAGTTAAGACACAGACAAAGATACAGTTACAGCGATTGGTGGGGACAATGGTAGGGTGGATAAAGATTTTAAAAAAAATATATTAAAAGAATTTTTAAAAATGTTACGCATCTTGCAAGAGTACTTCAAATGTTTTTATTAGAAGAAACCCGAAAAAAATTATGACCTGTTAACTTTTGGAAGTAAAAATAACTAAGAAAATAAACACATAACATAGTGTAAACAGGCCTGCATTGAAATGAACATATTTATCTACATACATTATTAATATTCCGGTCAGTTTTTCAATTTTCAAACAACACAATTCAACAAATAAACAAACAAACAAACTAAAAATACAAACAGACAAATAAACAAATAAAATAAATTTTATAAAAATCAAACGCACAAAATCTGTACGGAATAAAATCAAAAATAAAATAACAATTAAACTCCATGACATCTGATGTTGTAAATGGATGGGAGTGTGGGAGTGTGGCAGTGTGTATTTGTCTGATGTGTGTGCCTGTATCTTTCTATTCAGCTATTGCGTGCTATTGTTGTGTGTATGAGTGTGTGTGTGTGTGTGTGTATTTCATCGAACTAAGTCAATATGATGCAATATTTAGTTGTATTTGCTTTTAGAGTTGTTGTTGTTATTCTTGTTGTTGTTGTTGCTGTTGTTTTTGTCGTTGTTATTTTTGTGACCCTTGCAACGTACGTGCACGTTATACAAACTTGGTTAAATTTTTCATAGAAAATCAAAAACAATCCAACACGTTCACAAAATACACAAAAACAATATTAGTTAAAAAAATCTGTTGTAGTTAAAAGTGAAAATATTTTGATTAAAAACCAAAGCAAGTATTTTGACCATAAAAAAAAATTAAAAAAAAAACTGGTTAGAGGAACAAAATTTTAATTGCTGTGCTGTGAAGTGAAGCCCACAGTGATTCCTAGAAAAACTAAACTTTAATATTTTTTTTTATAAATTCTGAATCCTTTCGGAACAAACATTGCTCTGACTAAAAAAGAGATATTATAAAAAAGATGGCTTATCGTGCCGAAATATTGCAAGCACTCTAGGGTGCTCTTTGGGAATGGTACAAAATTCTTTAAAAACTTAATTTTAGGCTAAAAATAGAAGACGTCCAAGGAAAACCACAAAAAAACTGACCCTTTAGTTGCCATGGAGGCGAAAAAGATCCCTTGGTATATTAAAACAAAAATTCTGAATGCAGTCGCAACCAACGTGAGTTCAAGGACAGTAAATGGAAGGTTGGTAGAGTACAAGCTCCCATCAAGGTCTCGTTGCTACTCAAAAAATACTAAATAAAGCAAAGGAAATTCTTTGCTCTAAAACATAAAAATTGGTTTGATGGAGACGGAAAGAAAAAGTGGCTAAACATACTCTGGAGCGGCGAATGTAAGTTTAATTTATTCGGATCAGATAGCGGACACAATGTTAGATGCCCACCCAACACAGAATTTAATCCGAGATATGTAAAAAGAACGGTAAAACATGACGGCGGAAATATAATGGTTTGGGCATGATTTTCATGGTACGGAGTAGGACCAATACATCTCGTGTAAGAAATTATGACTAAAGAAAGCTACATTAATATTTTGGAAAATGTTGTGTTGCCTTTTGCTAGTGAAAATATGCCTACTATTTGGAGCTATCAGCAGGATAATGATTATAAGCTCACGGCAAACTGTACCAAAGAGTGGTTTCAAAATAAAAATGTTAAGCTATTGGATTGGTCTTATAGAAAACCTTTGGAAACAAGTTGAAGACATTATCGGTCCACAAAATGCTAGGAATAAGCAAGAGTTATGTCAAAATATATAGACAAAATGGGATTCTTTAAGTATTATTTAGAATTAAATATCAGCAATTAGTAGACTTTATGTCAAAGAGGATTAAACAAGTTTAAAAGAACAAAGGTCATGCCACTACATATTAAATGAATTTTAATATTTTTAAAACTTTATTTAAAAGTAACAAAACTAAAATGGAGTTTTTTTAAAAAGTGTAGACTGTAGTTATTTTTCCACATGTAGTTATTGTCCACATAAAACCTGAATTATGTTACAAATGGTAAAATAAAAGGGAAGCGAAAAAAATGAGGAACTTAAAAATACTTTTTATCGTATTTAAAATATAGGAGTCCTCACAAAAATAATTTAAAAATACGAGCTAGTTTTTAGAAAAACTAAAACTTAGTACATCACATCTTGGCGAGTATATTTATATTTTTGTCCATAACTGTATGTTTGAGGTTCTAATATAGAGGTGATACTATAAGTGTATGTTTCAACTTAAGTGAAAATCTAATATTTTTTATAACCGTGCTTAGAACAGCGAAATTTTAGAGAAAGATATTTAAGCGCTGGTTTCGCAAAAGATCAGAATAATATAAATTAGGTGGACAACGAGGCATGACAGCTACTTAACATTACCCTCCCATGAGCAAACAGTTTTTAAGAGTCTATAATTTTTTCTGTGTATTTCTGAGCGACGCTAGTCCGACTTCTTTAAATATGCTAAGCTGAACAGAACGGAACAGTAACCGTTACGTTTTTTACATATTTGAAGTGGAAAATTCCATTTAAAACTACTTTCGTGAATTATGCACACATGATATTGATCCTTCAAAAGCATCAAAACTGAATCAAATATTGGACTGGATAATGGATCAGATGTTGACTGGGTACTCTTGTAAGCGTTCGACGAATCGGTGGCCATTGCCACTGTTTTAAAACCTGCTTGACACAGCGGGCTTGGTCCCATTTCTTACATATAATGAATTGAATCTAGAAAAAAAGAGAGACAAACGACGTTAATTTGTCATTGAATTGGCACGGCAGCTAGTAACTCCTTATATGACGGAACGGTCAACCAACCCTTTGCCATGCAGGTTTTCAATGTAGTTGTAAGTAAACTTGATATATGTAAGACATAAAAACTATATTCTGATAAATATTTCGTTATTTTTAGCTACCGAATACAGTCCATCGATATCCGCCACAGCACAACCATATGCTGACGTAGCCTCCACACGACCTGCTACCTCTGCTTTTCTTCTTATTCAAAAACGCGACGTAAGACTATATATCACTGCAGCACATGCAATAGTTCTATATGCCCCAATGAACATTCCATGCAATTGCGTAAATGTAAAACAGAATGTTCTTCTTAATAATTTTTTACCGGACAATAAATTAAGGTACCCGTGCCTTTACAAATGGACTAAAACACAATTATTATCTTATTTTATCGCACCCATACACATATAATACATAACATACATACTAGGCAAATCTTGTTACACACAATCTCACATTTAGCACACATTTCATAGTCCTCTGCCTATACCTGTCATGACATATACGTATTAAATAAGTATGTATCAGGCCAGACTCCTAACGCTCCATTTACCGCTTCATAGGTCACCACTTATTTAGGGTTATTTAGGCTAGGGAGGGTTTAAGCGGCCTTTGTGTAAAACTGATTTCACGCTTGCACGTGTTGCGGACTATCCTGGGTTTGAGTTCCGATCGAGGTATTTCCACGCCTTTACCTATACCTTTAAACCAAACGAACTATACAATACACCACAATTTCTAATTTATTTAATACTGTTGATGATGATGGGATTATGAATAAGCTAAGATAAAGAAATTGTTTAAAATTCATAGTAATAGTAAATTATGTTCAAAGAAGTAACTGAGCTAACCTTGCTGTTCATACGATTCTACATCTTAAGCCTAGAATGGCCTAAGTAGGCCCATGTTAGGAAAATGGGGTATTTGACCTGTTATATCATATTTTTGGATAGGCAGATGTGATGTGGATATCATTTGTAGTTTCTCGTGCTTGGTATATAGTTTTGGAATGTATTTTTAAGTGTGTGTGTGTGTAAATTTGTACATTGTCCATTAGAATGGGACGGTCTCCATACAAAAAAAAATTTGATTAAGTCCGCCCCTAATATGAAAGCTTACTTCGAGAGTTCTTCATAGCTATAAAAAATTTTTTTCTCGGCACCCTGTCAAAACCGTCGAAATCGTTTTTTAACCATAACTCCGTATTTTTTGTCCGATCTTCAAATATATCATTGAAAAGGTATTGATGAGTACTAAAATTCTTCTTCAATAGGTGTCAAAGACCTACAACAGCAACTTCGTTTGGTGATATCAGTTACCCAAATTTCTGCCCCCCTAAATGAAAAAAATTTTTATACGAAAAATCAAGTGCACAAAAATTTATCAAGTTTGGCTTTGGATGCATTTCCATTAGTTAATAAACAAAATGTTACAGACGATCAAAGTAAAAAATGTAAAATTTCATAAGCTGCCATTCTACAGCCAATTTTTTGTAAAAAAATTACACAGGAAAAAATTTTTTATAGCAATGAAACAATCTCGAAATAAGATTTCATATTAAGGGCGGACTTTTCAAACTTTTTTAATCCCATTTATAACACCCACTCTATTGTCCATGCTGAAGACACATAAATTGCTTACAGCGCCATCATTTATGGATTTTTTGACGCCACAATTTACCATCGTCCTTATAAAATACACAATCTTTCCGTTTTTTTTTTACGGTTTTCCAATAGCGAATATGGCAGATTCGTTTGCTTCGTATGATATTGATACTTTGTCCTGAGCTGGTGGTATCGCTGGTATCTAAATGAGAATGAGGAGATGCAACAAAAAAACGCCATGGCTTACTTATGCCCAGCAGCTAATTTTCGATGTTGAGATAATAAAAACAAAAAAAAAAATTTCTTCTACGAACTGAATCCGATTGACACAATTTTTGGTTTTTAAGCTCATGAAGCATCACTACCAGAAGTCATGAAGTTTCAGGTCGATACGTCTAAAAATATTAAAGATATACGTGTCTGAGCTCAAAATGGGCCTAGTTGCCCATTTTGTTGAAAGAATGTTTCTTAAAGCATATTTGCGGCCTCGATAGTCGAGTAGGTGGCGTGCTCGACTGCCACCGCAGAGGTCCCGGGTTCCAATTCCGGCCAGGCTATGGTCCTACACTTTTGCACTTGCAATTTCCTTTCCTCATTTCTAATCAACTTGAAAACTCATCAATATTTACGACTCAAAGTCATAATTGGTGATAGAGAAGCTTGTGGATGGAAATGGCCTTATAACTTGAATTGACTGAGGTAAAGACATAACACTTGCCTCAGATTCAAATTCACATGTTTCTGCGGCTTTTCCACCATGCCTAGAACATCCTACACATGCTTCACTTGATAGCCCCTTCCCTACCAATTATCTATCAATCCATTTTCGAACCAAGGCCGATTTGACTGAATAGGTATAGGTTCACCTGAAATCTTTAGTTTAAAATTTAAAAAAAGAAATACTGCAATATTTTACTTAGAAAGTTTAGAAAATTCTAAGTAATAAATTTAGGTTTTTTTTTTTTTTTTTTTTGTTTTTTTTTTGTAAAGAAATCAATTTCTAAATAAATCTAAGTTAAAAATAAGAAAAATCAATTTCGACTCGTATCACACAAGTTTTCTATTTTTGCTGTCAGTGTCAAAATAACCTACGATTTAAAAAGAAACCACTAGATGGCCCACTCTATACTTTGTAATAATTTTTGCTGAAAGCGTTATTTAACTTTTTTTAGAAAAAAATATTAAAAGCTTCGCGAGAGAAATTTAACCGCCATATTTTAATCAGGAAGTTTAGAAAATTCTAAGCGTTACATATACGGCTTTTTTTTGTTAAGATATCAACTTGTAAATAAATCTAACAATAAGTTAAAACAAGAAAAATCAATTTCGACTCGTATCACACAAGTTTTTGATTTTTGATTTTTGCATTCTAAGTCAAATTCCTTTTAATCAAGTTAGAAACAAAAAATGTTTTAAAGTTTTATTTCCGGTTACATTTCCATGTGAAATTTGTAAATTTTACCCATATCGTACTACATATGTTACACTCACGTAAGTATTAGTAGATGTATCACTCCCATATGTCACTCACACAACTTTCATCAGTTACTTGTTGGCTTACTTGCTAAGTTTCACCCTAAGTCCTACTTTAAGGCGTTTGAATTCGCTTCCGTATTATTTTCTGCATCCAAACCAGAGCCGTAAGAAGTTCCACTTTAAATAATTTTAACCCTCTACTGCATAGCAATGCCTTTAGGCACACTTACGTTTGTATTCAAATCTGGAACTGAAAACCTTTTTTCCAAATTCAGAATTCAAATCATAGATTATATATCGGTTCTATGCACTTCGGTTAACATATTTTGTAACGGAAATTTTTTCGTGCTTAGCGTATTTTGTAATTATTGTCAGTTCTAATTGTGAAAGTGAGCTTTTCGCAAGAAAAATCATGCATTAGAGGGTTAACTCCATTTGAGCTGTACAAGCACTAAAGCAGCTTTAAGAATGACCTGCAAGTTAAATCTGGATATGTTCATGAATTTTTAAAAAATCTCTTTCAAAATTTTGTTACAGGCTACTATGTCATTTATGAGAATTTCTGCGAAAATGTTCGCTTTTGATTTTAAAGGCACTCTTTTTATCTTTGTATTTTTTGTTTTATCTAACAACTTACTAGAGTTTTACTAAGTTTTTCATAAGAACGCCCCAAAAATAAAAAAAAAAAAAAAAATAAAAAAATTAGCAAAAAAAAAAACTTTAGTTCAAGTCCAACCCGATAAAACATGCAGGACATCTAACGCAACCGAACAAGCATCAACCTACCAGAAAGAAAAATCCATAAAAAAATCAAAAAGAAAAAAAAAAAAACATAACAAAACCGAGCCGAACGTATGCTGCGTTTTATCCGACTGTCACTTTCTTTACAAAAAGCTATCCATAATACAAGTAGCTAAGAGAATGAAAGACAAAAAAAAAAAACACAATTTGTAATAAAAAAAAAAACGTACAAAGCAAAAGTTTGGTTGAAGGCAGTACGAGTACACTCGACATGCCAACACCTACAACAACATTAAGAGCACCATTTGCCGGAAAACTTCTATTTTTGTTTTTTTTTTTTATTTTAAATCCTTGCTGCGCCGTCAAAGTAGCTATAAAGAAATAAACTTAAACAATTCCTTAACTCAGCAGAAGCAGTCACCAAAAGTATTGAATTTGACACCAAAAAAAACCAGCACTTAATCCAAGGCTAAATCGTCTTGCTGAGCTAGTAGCTTGCTGGGCCAACAGCCTGCATAGCTGCTAACTGCCAACGACTGTAGCTTGCTGCCTGACTCTACAGCCGAATGTTGCTGCTTGAAGCTGGCTGACTTTTGACAGTCTGACTTTTAAAGTTATTTCTAATGCAAAAACATTGTGAAAAGATTTTTTGTCTTTGCTCAAATACAAGACTCTATAGTTGAGGGAAAAAAGGAGTTGTTTTATTTTTCTTTTGTCGTTTTTTTTTTTGTTTTTTTTTTTTTGTTTTCTTTTTATTTCTAGGAAAGTTTTGTAAGTTTTGCTACTTGAAAAAAAAGGAGGAAAGTGTAAAAAGTGAGTCCTTTACAATTCAAATCTTATTTTAAGCCAGTTAGAATATTTGCAGTCACCAGTCCTGATGATACCAAGTCTGAATATTGCTTGTTAGTTTTCATTTATTTTTTTTTTATTTTTTTTTTTTTGTGTGGCTGGAAGCGACATATAATTTAAAGTTATGCTCTTTATTGCTTTGTGGGCGCTGCACTATTCGAAGAAGTTGATCTAACTTGTGTCTGGGAATGCTAGTGTTTCTACTATTAAGTTGAAACTCATTGAGAAAAAAAAAAAGCAATAAATCCTAAAAACCAGGACGTCAACGTGTTGTACTCATATACTTTGGAGCCTTTTAAATAAGGAAATATTCATATGTTTTAACTACTATTTCATATGTATTTTGAAAGTATTTTTTACGAGCTAATTTTTATGCTCATGCATTTTGAACGTCAAACTAAACTGTTGTAAAAGAGCTTTAATAGCTTAGGATAGTATATATAGCCAATTTTACTGAGTTTTCTCGTATGCTTCAACAATTAATATTGATAGAAAAATGGTTTTATATATAAAAATATATCTTATTGATGGCTTACTTCATCATATTTCATAAAATGAATTTTCGATGACTATTTTGAAAAAATTTACAAATATATGCGTGTGATCTTCGATTTTATAAAGGGTGACCAGATAGCAGTGATAGATTTTGGATTGTCATCTTTTAGCAGATATTAAAGATGTATAAAATATCTAGCTGTCAAAATTCCATTTTCCATTTTATCATAATTTACAGTCTGTTAAGTAAGAGCGTGTAGGGCATTATTCGCAGTCGGTTAATAGTGCAACCCTGAAATTTTGTCAGCAAGTAGACATACCATTTGCCCTTGACGCTTTAGTAAAAAAGTTAAATTGTTGGTCGAAACTTTGTCAGAAAAGTGTGTTAGGCATAATGAGTGCTGCATACGCAGAACGCTTCGAGGCAGTTTTCCTCTGCAACCATCCAAAAGGACCAAAAATGTACTATGCAGCGGCGGCAAAGTATTTGAAAAAAATTAAAGGCTTTTGTTCAGACCAGAAGTGGGTGCAATGCTTTTAGGAATCTAAAAACGTCGATGACCTTCCCGATCGTGGCTTAACAGGGATCGTGACCAAGAAGGATGAAAAAATTACAATTACAAAATTACTTCTCCGACGAATCTTCTGTTTAGGGTTATTCGATCGTAGCGCGGGTTTGGTCTTCCGTCAAGTAATTTTGTCAAGCGCTTCAAGTAATTTTGTCAAGCGCACCGTTAAACATCCCATTAAAATTAATCTTTGGGGATGCTTCTCAAAAAAGGATTTCAGCACTATACACCTCTTTACCGAGACCTTTAAAGCTGTCAGAATGGTCAAAATTTATGAGAAGGCTGTATTAACGACGGCCAAATGCCAATTTATAATCAAACACGAAGACTGAATTCTTCAGGAGGACAAAGACCCCAAACACCGCAGCCGCTTCTGCACCGAGGCGAAAAAGGCATCGTCACATTAGATTTTCCTGCACAATCACCTGATGCTAGTCTCACCGGAAATATCTGGGACAACATTTAGCAGAAGCTTTGAGGGAGACCCACCTATAATTCAAAACAGCTTTTCCGCGAAATTCGACGCATTTGGATAGCTCTTTCTGTCGAATATGCCGGAAATTAAGTGGAAAGTATACCGCGAAGATGTCAAGCGATTATAACCGCTGGTGGTGACTGGGCATCTTATTAATATGATTGCGTCGTGCTTCGGAATATGTACAATGAATGCATGTGAAGAAAAATTTTCTTAAATAAATTTTTAGATTAATTATGCCGGACACGCTATTCCTTAACAGACTGTAGATTCAGGCTTAACAAATGTGTGAAAATTATTGAAAAATGTTATCGAAATTCCGGCTCAATAGTAAAAACACAACGGGAATTTCGCGAAGTCAGTCATGGTTTATGGCGCAGGCAATTCGTAGCACTATTCAAAAGTTCTACCGTGAGTTCACTCTATGGGACCTTAAGTCACCAACTGGATATAAATTGGTGAGAAGAAAAGAAAACATAGCCGCCGTAGTGTCCAGTGTTGAAGTAGACCACGAAATCTCGATTCGGCACCGTTAAACTAAATTGGACATCACCAGATATTTTGCTGTTAGATTTGAGCTTACAGGGTGGGACATCAAGTGGTTTCTTTTGGCATCATGCATAGGTTATTTTCACGTTGCCAGCTGTTTCCCGCTCGAAATCTTAACATTATGTCAGAATCGTACCTCCGCGGAAAGAAATTAGTCGCTTTACGCTTGAACAAAGTTGGGAAATATTGGAAACTTTTTCCAAAGTGAGTGCTGTGTAGCCCACACAATACGTTATTTGAAAAGAAGATGATTTGGGCGAAAAATCACCTTTTCTAACTAGGTGCATTTTCATCTCGGCGGCTACGTTAACAAATAAAATTTTCGCATTTGGGGCTCGGATAATCCGCACGTTATTATTAATAAGCCGATGCTGCCACACAGCGTGACAGTTTGGTGCTGATTCTGGATTGGTGGCATCATTGGACCATTTTTCTTCGATAATGAGGGTGGGAACGTTTCGGTCAACATTGGGCGTTACAGAGCAGTGTCAACCTACTATTTTTTTTTACAGAAATTGGAGACATGAATTTGGACGACCTGTGGTTCATACAGTATGGCGCGCCATGCCACACAGTCCGTGCCATATTCTATCTTTTGCATACCAAATTCAAAAACGTGTTGTCAGCCGTCTTGGCGATGTCAATTGGCCAACTCGGAGCTGCGATTTCACACCTTTGGACTTTTTTTGAAGGGAACCGTGAAGGACCAATGTTATGCCAACAATCCGGAAAGGATTCAAGCTCTGAATGCCAATATGATTTAAACAATCCGTGAGCTACAGCCCGAAACCATCAACAAGGTCTTGGAAAATTGAAGTGACAGAATACGCTACTGCGAAGCCAGCCGAGACAGCCACTTGAACGACGTTGTATTCCATAATTAATGGGAATGTTTGTTCTTACTAATAAAGCCATAATATATGGAAAAAATTTTAATTTTGTTCATTTTATTGCATTTTTTAATTAAAAAGCTTTTATTTTGCCCACCCTGTATATCCGTATAAGATTATGCTGGTAATCAAAGCAATAATTGAAGCCGAGTGACTATTGACACGCAACGAGTTCATTAATTAGGCGCTGGAAATGTTGACTAGAGATCCGGATTTTGGCCAAAATCGTCAGGAGATGTTAGGAGACTTTTTGTGGTCAAAGCCTGACAACATCGGTGCTGGTTCAAAAAAGATGGCACTGCATGCCTTACAAGCAATGCAACGCTCTAAGTAATGTAGAAGAATTTTGGCGGACGCGATCATACGGCTTGACAGCACTAGATTATTTTCTTTGGAGTTACCTCAAGTCCGTAGTTTACATTAACAAGCCAAACACTTTGGACGAGCTCAAGGCCACATTTTGAGAAGCAATTACCAGAATAACGCGGCACACATTGGACCAAGTCATCGAAAATTGGACCGACCGCTTGAAGCATTGCCAGAGAAGCTGAAGCCGATATTTTAGTGTAGGGCTATTCCATACATAATAGCATGAATGTAGTAGCTCTAAAATAAAAAAAAAATAATTTGGTTATTGTTCTCTTGTAAGGATACGAATAATACTCTTAACGTTGCTGCAATATTGGCTTGTGTTGCATTGCTACTTGAAACCGTGCTGAAATAAATTTATTTTAATTAAATGTCACGCATACGCCTACGTAGCTTCTTTACCAAATTAATATTTGCACTTAACTGAACAACAGTCCGTGAGCTTTGTTTTTTCTTCTTATATAATAACCGCTACTAATTAAGTCATATATCAAAGATTTTTTTTATAATTAAAAAAATGATACTTTGCATAAAGACAGTGTTACAGGAACTCGAACAGAAGATCTTGATAATAAGCTGAAAATGGAAAAATTATCGAATAGCTACATAAATGTCGTGTAGTGCCGAGAAAAAGCAAAAACAAAATTTGCAGAAATTTAATAAAAATTCATGAGCCGCTGACAACAACAACAACAGCCATGCTTTAATAAAACAACAAAAGCTACCCTCAATAATTACAGCGGCTTCCGGCAGCCGGCTTGCAACAGCATTGTTAAAGCCCATTTATGTATTATGTTAAAAGTTTGTTTAAATGTTTGAGTGGCAAATTGTTTGTGTATGTGTGTGTGTGTGTGTGTATATAAGTGTTGTGTGTTTGTAAGTCTGTGTATGCTTAACATATCCCAAGTGCTTGTAACGTGACTTCAATGGCTTTAAAATTAATGGTTAATTAAATGTTGATGCGGACCGGAAGTGCGCTTATTACACGAACTTCAGTGGAATATATTCATAAAAATACTGCACAAAAGAGCATGTCAGCCGCAAATTTAAAGTGGGACCACGTTAAAAGTTTGCACAGAAACCGAAAAAACTCTTTTTAAAATGTTTTTAACAAATGAAAGTTGTTTATAATATCCGCTTAAAAGAGCAAATAAAAGATTGACAAAATAAATTAAAAATCAATTCAAAGTTAAGTAATTTAAGAGCCATTAACTCGGATAAGCCCGAATTTTTTTTTGTAAAATTTTTAAGTTTTTTTTTTTATATAGTAAAAATAACCCAACAGAGTAATTTTTTCAAATGCCACACCCACATATTTTTCACAACGCCCAATCCTTCTGGAAGGACTCCTCTCTCTTTCTTTTTAATTTTGTCTATGTGGAGTAGAGTGCAGCTCTTGTCTATACGATTTGCTCGTATTGTTCCTGTCGCTTCGATACCTCTCTCTTTCAGATCATTCAGTAAATCAATACTTGTAAATAAATTGTCGAAAAATATTCGAAATGGTAGCTTCGTAGGAAGTTGATCGGTGTATGTCATTACAACACCATATCCTAGACCTTTATGTTGGTAAATGCTTGTTTTGGTGTTTGCACCTTAATAAGGCTCGAGCCAAGATAAATAGCCATTCGATGTGCCACCGCACCAAAATTTCATGCCAAATCTGATGGGCTTACCTAATAACACATTTTTAAATTTATAATTCTGGCTATATGACATGTTCCAAAACCTACCCTTGATAAACTGCTTCGCTCCATGACTTCCAAAATACGGCACCATCGACTCATCAACAGAATGATTTTGTTCATGAGGAAGAAAATTCATACACCTTTCATTTACCATATCTAGCAATGGGCGGATTTTAGCGAATCGGTCAGTTTTATCAAGTATGTCATTGTCACATACGTGCAAGTTAGACATTATATGTTGAAAGCGATTTCGAGACATTGCATCTGCGACTAACGAATTGTGGCTGTCAGAGTTTGACTCCCAATACATTCGCTTGCGTGTAACTTTTATGTAGCCACTTAGCAACAAAATTGCAATGAAGACAAGTATTTCATTTTCTGTGCAATTACCGGATTCATTACGTTTTGTCGCATATAAATTAGTGTACTCAGTAAAGAGTTGCAAAACTTCTTCATCTATAAAGTGTTGGAAATAATCTAAAGGTGTTTTTCCTTTTTTTGGGACGCATGTCATCACTGTAGGCCACATTTTCCAACTAGAATCCTCTAACTCAATTTTCCGCCAATTATAACCACGTACCTCTTTCTTTCGTTTGGGTTCATGAAGCTTTGGTGGTGGTGGCGGTGTCCTTTTACGGCTTGATTTTGGCAAATTTATTACAGATAGAAATGATGTTGGTTCCAGTTCTTCAGTCAAAAAGTCATCGTTTTGTTCTGTGACAATCTCAGCCAGAGAACATAGCTGAGATCCTTTCAAATTGTTTATGGAATGGTTGTCTTCATCTCCAGAGTCCTCATCAGTAACATTACCATTACTATGATTTGGTGGAAGAACTGCAATATTTAATCCATTTTCAGGGATATCATCATCGTCAGTGGATTCAATAATTTCTAAAAGCTCATTGAGTGTGATTTTTCGCCTAAAACAAAAAGATGACGTTTAAGCCCAAAGTCCTTCTGGAAGGTTCGCAAAGTTTGCAGCCCCACTGATAGCAAGCAAACATATTTTAGTAGTCAACTCCGATGTAAACACGTTTCAAAATAATATCTTTATACTATTTTAATAGTTTAGGTTGTTTTTTCTTTTTTTTTATTAAATAAAACTCACCTGTTTACGGTAATATCCACAAATTCAGCCATCGCAAATAAATCTCACTTTTCACTGTCCAAAAAACAACTAAACAAGTGAAAACAAAAACAACTGATGCCGCCAAATTAAATTTATGTTCATACGGTACCTAAATCCAATCGTTCGCCTACTGTGTTCTAATTGGATAATTTTTAAAAATTAAAATCTGACAGTGATGCTTGAAAACCTTCTGGAAGGACGTTGGGTTTATCTGAGTTAAGGCCATTGACCCATCATCTTACAATCTGTGAAGCTGTGTGTGTGTTCTTATATGTTTTAAAATAGTTACCCCAAAAGTGTTTCGAATTACTTCATAGCTTTTTCATTAACTATATGCAGCGTGTTAACATAATCAATGTCTACATAGCTTTTCCATCAAGCTATGGCACAACATAGGCACCGTGTTTTCATAATCCATGGCATCACATAAGAGCTTCATTGATGATTGCAGCCATAGAATTAAAACCAAAAACTGGCATCATCTTGGAAGCAAAAATGAAAAGACAACAATTTGAAATAGGCCAGCTCATAACTGCCAATATTTTGATACCTATACGTACCAATTTCCACACTCGCATAAAAGCTTCATGTAATGTCATTAGCAGTGGCATGATAACATTTAAGCGCAAGCAAATTGCAAGCAAATCGATTTTCCAAGAAGCAACGCATGAAATCAACAGACAGGCACATACACACACACACACACACACGCACTATAGATATATCCTTGTTGCATAGATTCTTTGCACGTTCATCCTCTGCTATCGTTCTTAGCTCGATATTGCATCACTTGGTCATGGGTAGTCATCGTGTGTTAGGCTGTTAGTAATTTTCTGTTATAGGTCTTGGTCAGCATAAGCAGCAGGATATCATCACTGAACTGAAATTTACACAAAAATTTCTCAAACTTCAGCCAACAAGGATAATAAACCATCGTCAGTATGTACTGGGTTAATTGTGACAGTTTCAGTTATGAGCCACATAATTGTAGTTTTGAATGGCTATGAAGTGAGCTAACTGCTTTGCCGATTGATCTCTTAAATATTTCTTGACTTTAACCCTCCGTTACATTCGCTATTCGGAGTAACGTCATTACTAACCTGGGTGAAGTCCACCCATAAATTGTAATTCAAGAACTTGTAAAAAATAACATTAAAAGAGTAAAGCGGTTCTGATTTTATTAAATTCAGGTATTTTATTATTTTATTAAACATAAAATTCGTTCAGTTAAACACGTATTTCATTTAAAAAAAAAATATTTTTGTTGAACTAAAAATAATTCGAGAACTAAAAAAAAAAAATCATAGTGGTTTGGATAATTTTCCATTCTGAGGACAACTTATTTGCCACGTTCTTTGGCGGGACCAATTTGAAAAGTTAAAAGATGAATAAAAAAAAATTTATGTTATCAATGAAAAATTTTTGAGATAATTACCTCTAAATTAACTGACGTAATGACGTAACGTAACTGTTGTCTTCAGGTTTTGAGGCCATCAATTCGTGGCAATTGATGGACAACTGAATCGTATGACTTTTGCAAATAAGTTTGTCACAATAGTAGCACGTTGTTTTTTTCTTGCGATCTTCCTGGTAGCTGCATATTTGGCAGCGACCCTGCTTCTCCACTTTACCTTTTTTTTTGTTGGGGCTGATCGATGTCAGATTCTATGCTCGCAAATTGTTTAATGCTTTATTTCAGATTGTCGCTTATATTACTCACCTTGGTTCGTCTATCAATTTGAGATTGAATAAGACTTAAAGCCAGCTCTTGTATGAACCGAGAACGTTTTTTGTACTTTAATGGAGGATTTTCAGTCGCTAGCAAAATTATACGAGCGTTAATGGCAGCCAGGTTTACCAAAGAAACAAATATTACCAAAGGCCACCGTCGCGTATTTCTGGCGACATTGTAAGCAGCGCACAATTGATCTGTAGTATCAACACGTCCTTTCGTTTTTTTATAAAATTCAATAATTTCTGGTAGGCAATTCGGACCATCAATTATTTTTCCGTCATTATGGAATGTTGAAAGTAGTAAAACACACTTATTCTTTTTTGGTACATATGATAGTAATCTAGCTTTTTTCTGATAACAAAAAATGATTGATTTAGACGCTCTGTGTTTAGTTACAATGAATGTTGGTGGTATAACTCGTTTATTTTTCCTTAGAGTCCCAACCAGTGTTATTTTATGATTCAAAAGATGCATAGCTAATGAGTACGTCATAAACCAGTTATCGGTCGTTATATTTCGGTCAACGCCTTGAAGATGCCTGGTTAATCGTTTTACCACTTCTTCTGGCTTATTACATAAATTATATGGGCCAGGATGTTGTTTCCCACAGTAAACTTCGAGTTTTGACGTATAGAATGACGCAGAGTCAACAGCAGAAAATATTTTAATACCATATTTTGCTAGTATTAAACCATTTCACCATTTTCATTTTACTTGAGAAAATATAACACTATAGTAAATAAACTAGCATGATTACTAATGTGGGTGTCAGCCACCCGAAATTCTCGTTCCTACAATACTAACGTGGGTGTAAAACACCCAAACACTTTTTAAAATGGGTTACTTTTATAATTTAATTCAAAAAAAAGCACTGAATTTTGTTTTAAAATGTAGCAAAATATATAGAAAGAGACTGCATTTGATGTAATACACGTACCATTTCCCTATCAATTAATAATTTCTATTTTTTTTTAACTTATGGGTGTAATCCACCCTGCGAATGTAACGGAGGGTTAATGTTTATTTTTTCAGTATCTTAACGTGAGATAATAAACCAGGAATAAACATATTTGAGCTATAGAGGAGTTATTGTCTTCAACATTTTTTAATCTCAAAAGGAAAAAAAAGAAATAATTTTCTTATAATAGTCAAAGAAAGTCAAGTAAAAAAAAAAAATAAAAACGGCCAACTGAAATATTTGTTTCAAAAGATAGAAAAAAATTTTTGTTTTTGGCTTTTTTTATACTTCTGAAATTTTTTGAGTAGTGTTTTAATATATTTATCTTACTTGTTTTTCCAAATAATGGAGTGATATTAATGATCTTTGATACAATGAAGACGAACCAATGAGTTTTAATGGTTGTTCCTTTGAACATGTTTCGTTTCGTACAATAGTTGTTTTCCCTATAATTTTATCCAGATGTTACGTTAAGGTAATAGGAGATATTTTGTCAATAACAGCAAAATCATTCTTGTCATACTCATTTATGGTCACCGCTTCCTTTTGAAGTGAAGATTTTTCAATTCTAATTCTGTTTATTTTCTTTACTTTTTATGCGTCGTTGTGTAAATAGACTTCAATTCCTTCTTCGTTTCGGCTTCTATCTCTTCTATTGATTCAAAACGGTGTCCACGGAGCGGTCTCTTGAGCTTACCGAATAGTCAAAAGTCACGTGGTGCCGAGTTAGGTGAATACGTTGATTGCGGAACGATATGGGTCGAGTTTTTGGCAAAATTACCACGAAATACTAGTGCAGTGTGAGATGGTGCAAAAACCAAGAATTGTCTCTCCAGAAATCCGGTCTATTTTGACTCACCGCATTACGTAAACGACCCATAACACCCAAGTAGTATTATTTTTTTGAAAATTTGGATGGTTTGAAGGAATTCATAATGCACCATACTGCGATAATCGAAGAAAACTCTCTACATGACTTTGATTTTAGACTTGCTTTAACGTATTTTTTTCGGTCTTGGCTCATCTTTGGCACTGTGTGGGTCACCCGGGTTATAAGCGTAGAGACAAGTCTCATGTCTAGTTATGATGTGTTTCAGTTTGTCTTGATAGTCGGAAAGCATTGTTTCGCACCCATCAACGCGGCGGTTTTTCCATCAAATTTAGCGTTTTTGGTACCAAACGAGATTTCACTTTTGTTAGGCCCAAAAAGGCACTTAAAATGGTTTTCACTGATCCTTCCGATATACCAACAAAGTCAGTAAGATCTCGGACTGTCAATCGATGATTTTGACTGATGTAGTTCATCGGTTGATGTTGATGGTCGATCTGGCCGTGCCTCATCTTCAACGCTTTCTCAACCTTCTTTGAACATTTTGTACCACTCCTAAACTGTTTTTTTTTAATAGAACTTACTCACGGCAAAAGAAATTTCATTACGCACACAATATTTAATGCATCTGCGTTGTTGAATACTTTCAGACATTATAAAAAACGAAAAATTAAATTTTACATAGCTATTTACAAAGGACGTGTGTCTCAAACACTAATCAATATCTTGACGTGTTATTTGGCACATATGTCAGTGATAGTAGTGCCAACTTAAATACAAAAAACATTAGTCCCTATTGGAATTTATTTTTGGTATTCTTTGCTTACAGTTTATCGAATCGGTTGGTTCTCGTTTCAAACCGCACCTGACACAAAAAGTCTTCTCAATTCATATTTTTTTCGACCGTCCTCTCTGTACAGAAAATGGCAAAGTTCAGAGAGTAAACGTATTATTCGTGATCATGTGAAAGCAGGTTTTTCGATCAATTGTATACAAACTTAATGACACGCTTAACACAATTGATCATAAGAAGCTAGGTCAAAGTCCTTTCAAGGGCTGAAATGGCCAGTTATTTATTTATTTTTTTATGTGAAAGCAGGAAATCTACATTTTATGCTATTTCCCTCTTAAGTATTGCAAGTTCTAGTATAAGGTTTTGCAATAGGGACTTGACAACTTTGAATTAAATTTCTAAACGCACCCTCTCACTAATCAATGAACTGTCACTGTCAATTTATTCAGTAAACTCAACATTTTCATTATGGTAAAGTTTACGAACGAACAACGTATGCCAATTATGAAAATTTCGCAAAATCATCTTCAGTGACGAAGCAAGTAAGTTTGATGAGCGTGTTATCTCAAGAAATGGGCCAGTGGATTGGCCGCCTCGTGCAATTTAACGCCTCTAGACTATTTTCTTTGGGGCTACGTCAAGTCATTGGTCTATACTAACAAGCTGACGACTTTGGAAGAGCTCAGATCCAACATTGAACGCGAAATTATTATTATTATTATTATTATTTTTTATCTATTATTATTATTATTATTATTATTATTATTGATTATAATCATTATTCTTTTTACATGAATTGCATAAATAAAGTACATTTTTTTAAATAGCATTATAACAATAATAATAAAGCCACATTCTATAGAACGCAAAGGAACTAGAGACGAATGTGGGATAGCTTAAACAAATTAAATATATATGTAAAAAAACTTAAAATGCATGGGGTCATCAGACAGAGCATTGACATTATAAAAAGAAAAAGAAAAAAAAATAATATACATTAATAAATATGGTATCAAGATAAAACAGGCAAAAAAAGTATTTTTGTTTTTATGTTTTAATATGAATTAATATAAAATTAAATTAACGAATGAATTGAAGAATAAATACAAATAATAATTAATTAATTACATTAATAAGCGTATAAATATTTTCATTGGATTTATTTGAAGCCAAGCTTTCACTTCCCTATGGAAAACATGTTTATTACGAAGGCATCTAACAAAATACGGAAGACAATTAAACAGTCTTGGACCTACCGAGGTAAAAACCCCAACATGGCAAGGCATATTCCAATTTGGAGTGAAAAATTCCAAAGTATATACATTTGAGCAGTTTTGTTGAGCAAAAGGACCTTAAGTGAAACAGCTATCTTATAGCTGCCAATAAGTATTTTTTTTTTGTGCAGCTGAATGATCAAGCCAATTCATTTTCCAGTCCAGAAGTACACCAAGATACTTAAACGTTTTAACACAGTTAATAGAGATACACTTAGTAGAGCAGGTATTAGATGGGTCATGGGTGTGCAAATAATTTGACTCATTACAGACTTTATTGCTAATTAAAAACCTTACGCAGTCAACAGAATGGAAAATACAGTCTGGAATTTTTTTTATTTTACCGGCCACATTAAAAAACATAATTTTAGTTTTGTCGCTTAGAACAAGTTTGTATGTATTAAACCAATGCCTCAGGATTTCCAAATCATTATTAATTTCAACAATAGTCTCAAAAATCGAATCGCATGAAAAAGTGCATGCCAAATCGTCTGCAAATGCCACAGTTTTACTCGAGAAGCTTTGGGAAAAGACTGAATTAATAAATACTAAAAATAGGATGGAACCTAAGACTGAGCCCTGAGGAACTCCAATGTTAATGCAAGCAAAATTACTAAATGTATTATCAATTTTAACTCTTTGAACTCTATTTTCCAAATAAGATGAAAACCAATCATAAACAGAGCCTCTAAAACCACATTTAAAAAGTTTTTTTAGCAGGATTTTATGATCAACAGTATCGAATGCCTTCATTATATCGACAAATAATGCTGCTGATTGCTTGTTGCAATTTAGACTGTTGTAAATATTTGAACAAAACTCTAAAAGAGCTTTTTCAGTAGAAAGTCCTGTTCTAAAGTCGAATTGACAGTTGCTAAAAAACTTAGATTTATTTAAAAAGTTAACTATTCTAAATTTGACAATTTTTTCAAAAATTTTTGAAAAAGTAGACAGAAGCCAAATTGGCCTATAATTGTTGACTGAACATTTATTATCTTTCTTAAATAAAGGAATAACTTCAGCTTTCTTTAGCTCATCAGGAAAAAATCCACAATATATGCTTTTATTAAATAGATGACATAGAACATCCGTGACATAGTAAACAATTTTCTTTAAAAAATTACTCGAAAAACTATTTTCTAAGCACAAAAAAGAAGCTATTTGGATTAGATATTTCTCTGTCTAAACAATTACAAGAAGAGTTTGCAAGACCATTTTCGACAACGACGTCTGTACCTATTTTGGAGAAAAACGAATTAAACAAATTAGCCAACTCACAAGGAGAGGTGTAGATTGTATCGCCGACTTCTATATTATAGATTTTGGAACTTTTGTTTTTGTTATTTAAAATGGTATTTACTAGTTGCCATTCCTATCTTGCATCACCTTTTATCTTATTAAACTCATTTTCAAAGAAAACATTTTTTGCATTGGAGGCTTCAATTAGGATTTCTTTACACAACTTTTTGTAACGGTCTTTTATGTTATCATTCAATGGATATTTTTTAAATTTTTTATAAAGCTTATTTGTTTTTATTAATTCTAGTTAGTAAGCCCGAAGTCATCCACGGTTTCAGCCTTTTTTTATTGTTGAAGGAGACAACTTTACTTTTTTTTGTACATCGACTTACATGGGATGATAAACTGTCAATAAAGAGATTAAAAACTGCTGATGGATTTGGCTCATTATATACACATTCCCACGACTCAACGACTAGGAAATTGTTTAATTCTTGAAAATCGGTTATTGATCTGTATAAGTCATGTGGCGAATTACACGATTATGCACTACAATATTTTCAAACTTTAGGCATGTAAGGCAATGATCCGATAAATAGAGATCACAGACAGAGCTACTGATTGAAAATGTACTTGACTGATTTAATCGAACAAAACTATGATAAATGCAAGTTGCAGAGCGGTCAGTTAATCTAGTGGGCTTATTAATGCAGGATTCAAGTCCATAAGAAGCAAGCAGAAAGAGGTAGTTATCCACAGTTACGGAGTCTTGTAGAATATTAAGGTTTAAATCATCTAATAAAACAACATTTTCAGATTTTTCTGTTCTAAGTAAATCATCTAAATCACTTAAAAAACTTCATGGGATGAGTTTTCGTGAAATTTATATACGGAAATAAATGTAAAAATCTGGCTATCAATAACGTTTTTAACTTTGATTACGTCAGAACTTCTGAGATTAAAACTTGAGAATTCACAACTTAAACAATTCGATATAAAAACAGCCACGCCACCAGCCGCATACTGATTATTGCAATTAGCGAGAAATTTGTAGCCCGGTATGTCAAAAAGAGACTTTTCACTATCGTAAATCCAGGTTTCAGTTAGGAAAATGAAAGCTGGCTTTGTTGAAAAAGAATCAAGATGTAATAAAAAATTATCAAAATTTTTTCGCATACTTCTGATATTTTGGGAAATAATGTAAAAGCTGTTACTGTTGTTGTTGTTGTTTGGGGTAAAGCAAATATTTTGAAAATCTACATCATTACAATTATACAAAGGAAGATCATACAAATTATCACGCAAATCATCGTTACTATTTGTTATTGAATTATTCATAATATGGTATTAAAAAATTATCAAAGAGAAAAAAAAAAACGAAGTGGCCATATGAACGAAGTCAAGTTCCATTCATAAATGTTTTGATTATACTTGAAGTCGATAACAAAGTAATTGAAATATTTTTTAAAAAAATATTTAAAATATTTTTAGTTTTATTTAAAAAAAAAAGTTGTCAAGTCCTTAATGGAAAACATTTTATAACTATAGAGTTAATGCTTAATTAATTTTTCGAGTTAAATTACTTCAAACAAGAGAAAACTCAGCCATCAGGGGACTGTTTCATCAAGACGCCTCATGCTGCAGTGATAGCAAACTTAATGAATATAACTTGCTAAGCTTTGGGTCCAAATTACCTTCCTCGTTTGCATTTCAATCGATATTATAATTGACTCATACAATGCAACGCACACGTTAGACGAAATATTTTAATCGAACAAGGGGACTGTTGTACAATGATGACGATAATATTTAAGTGCAAGTTTTTAATATAAAAAATATCATTGATAAATAGCGGTTGTAGTATATTAATACTTTCATATAATAAATTACTATTTATTTTATTTGCAGACTAAATACTTCATAAAATCTTGGCAATACATAAATGAGACATTATGTTATTTGACATTATTCGCTATGGCTCAACAAGGATACATAGGTAACGAATTTTTGTTACTTGTTAGAAAAAAACCCCTCTTTTATAACTCCAAGCACGTAGTATTTGTTGTGAGATTAAAAAATGGAGCCAACATTTTTCGTATGAGCTTTGTGTTCTTTAAGAAATTTATGTTCTTAGAGATGTACCAAATAATTTACTTAAAAAAATTAATAATTACATTTAGGAAAATGATTTTATTTTAAATAGAGGGAAAATTCATAAAATAATTCACTTTCGTAAAGCTCAAAGTCCTTATTTCCAATACATTCATTTGTGAATAGCTATTTTCAGACAGCTGCAGTTAGAAATAACGGTAGCAATTATTCTTGCCATGCTTGCTTACATTCAAACGTTGTAAATCATGCCAGAGACAAGGTATTGTCAACCATGCCACAGCGTAGAATTTATGACTTATCGTTATGTAGAAAATACCTGCAAGGTGATTATTCGTGAGAAAAGAGAAGTCAAAGCACACAATGCGTGGTTATGTTGTGTGAGTGTGTGCATATATGTGCGTGTGTGTGTGTGTGGATGCGTGTGGCATTTATTGAACATTATTTAAGATTGCTTCGAATAAAAGCGCATAAATCAATTATTAATGCTGTATGGCGATTGCTTAAGCAGCGATATCTATTGATTTTCTGTTTATAAAGCACAGCGTGTGTTTAGTTTACACAAGGCATTAATAAAATACATACACATATGATTAGCAATATTATTCATACATGTCTAAAACAAGGCTAAAGAAGAAATTTAGCTATATTTTGTGTCTATATATATTTTTTTTTTACGGTTTCAAATCTCCTCACAGTAAGCAATTAAAGTAGATCTTGAGATTAATAGTCTATTGGAATTGTAATTTAATTAACTCCCATGATTGTAAATGTGATGCTCACACTTACCTTAGAGAGAACTTAATTTGAGGTGGTCTTATTAATCATTTCGTACATCACTGCGTATGAGTAACATACAATTCATTTATATTCCAGAGTTATTTTCTTGGGTGAAAACTATGCAAGCGGGTTAGAATTGCAGCATTTTTGCCAATATATTACTATACAGTACAGTTCACTATAGAATAGTAAGCATTTTAAAATACATAAATTCAAAATTAATCTACATTTTGAGTGCCTCGTATTTATAAGCAATTAATTTAATTTGCAACGTTTTGTTATATTGTTGGCCGGCCTCTTTTGTTGGTATTGTTCATGTGTACATCATGTATGTATGTATACAAGCAAACACGATAGCAAAGTTTGCTGTAGCATGCACACATTTACAAACCAACAAGCACACATCACCCGTACTTCCGCTTCCGATATCCGTTTGCGTAGAAAGCTGATAGCGGTCTGTGCATTAAATTAATAAACTTGTTAAACTATGGCTAGGCTGTGCCACACAAATTGATAGCAGCAAGTTTAGCATTATTTGTATGCATATATGCACATACAAATGTATGTATGATTGCTGGGATAGGCTATATTTGTGTAAAGTTCAGAGGTGACTCTGCTTGTGTGCCAGATGCATACAATTGATGATGTGCGGCACAAATTTACTTGTTACTTTCTGCTGAAGTGTGGAATTTTGGGCTGCTATAACTTTATTGGTGTAAGCCAGAGGTAGTTTAAATGTAATAATTTCAACCAACAGAGTCTTCCAGATCAGACCAATCAGTTAAGCCTCCTCTTTAGTGGAGCTGCTTGTTAAATTTAACTTTTTTTACCTTGGATTTCATTACTTTCCTGCTGTTATTGTTGATTTTAAGGAATTTATCAGATATTCGGCAGCTTCAGATGATTTCTGTTTTTTTTTTTTTTTGTGGGCATCCCAAAACTCTTCACCAAAAATTTGAATTTCACCAGAATTTCTAAAGGAATGAAGGAAAAACACTTTCATCATGCTTTTCCCAACCTTCAAAGACACAGAAAAAAAAAAAACAAAATCTACTTCCTCTGCTAATACGTCAAACTGCCAAATGCCCAAATAGAACTTGGACAAGAGCATCTTCTGATACCTTCGCTACAATATCGTACATACAACGTGCCCCAAACACCGCTGCGCAATGCTATTCAAATGCATACCAACACCGTGAACAAAGTTAAACAGCTAGCGGCATCCATTGATATTGGTACATTTCTAAGCATATGTGTGAGTGTGTATGCGTTTGTGTACATGAATGAGCGTTTAAAGTCAAAACTGCGTTGCTAAGTTTTGCATTTTCATTAACTGAACTGTCTTGTGTTCAGGGAAGTGCAATTTTGGCTACCGGCAAATTTGTAGTTTTTGGCATATTTTTGTCGATACTCATGTAGCGCCAAAAAGTATGCTGCATATTTTGCAAAACCAATTACATTTCACAGCGTGCTGTAGTTGGCTTGACAATGTTAACTGCAAAGCTAACGACGAATGAACAAAGACAAACGCATTGCAGGTAAAATTTCGCAGAAATAATTCTCGAGTCTTAGAAAACAAAACGATGCTCTTATTCAAACTAGCTTATAAGGTCATATAAACGCTAAGGCAAAGATTGTTCATAAGATTGTACCTTCCTTCAAAACTTGCGAAAATACCGTTCATGTAAAAAATTTGAAAAAAGTAAAAAAAATAAAAAAATACACTCAAAATTTCAAGACCCCAAGATCGCTACAAGAATCAAGAAATATTTGCTTTTAACACTATAAAAGAGAAACTATGCTTAAATAGTTTACAACGAGCATGCTTTAAAGCAGAAAAAAAGAAAATTATAATATCGGTATAGAACTGTATTAATAAATCATAACTTTCAACCTACAATAGTACTTTTGCTTTAACTTTAATTTAAGTGCACATATTGCTAAAGAATAAATTAGTCAAGAATTTTATTGAAATCGTTATGAAGAGTACTTCCAGCTGTTAAGATTCTGAAGAGATAACTTTGAAAATCCCACTCAAGGAAGACCCTTAAATATTCAACATAACTATTTGTGTCATCTTGCTTATAAGCATTCACACTGACATGATGTTTAAATCTTCTTGAATTTGTCGAACATTCTTAGAAGTATTTTTTGTCGCTCAAAGATAAGGTTGTTATGTTTTTTCTTCAAATTTTATTTGTATCTGAATGTGAACTTACTTTTTGTATAATTGATAAAACCATTAATTTCCCAACTACAGGCCCTAAATATATTTTCAGTGTTGTGATTACAGGGCAATTGTATCATTACCTAGGAGCTCATTCCAAATCTAATGGTGAAAATATTGTTTTTTTTTAACTCAATCAATCGAAAAGTACATATTTTCATTAAAAAAATAAAATCAAAATGTTTTATTTTTATATTTTCTCATTCACGCCTTACATAATATAAACAAAATAATAATTATACTTTGCTTACGCTGTCTGTCCCACTGAGTCTTAAGCCACTGAACAGGGTCTAGGGCAAGTTGACACGTATTTCCTCATTTTTGAAATAGTAGGAATGTAGAAAAGCTACCAATGAAGCTACTGATTCTGGCAAGCTTTTTAAGAAGATGTTGTTCATGCCCAAGTTGAATCCTACTCTACCTTCAAAATAGCTTTCAAGTAACCTCAAGGGCCTAGATATGAGTTAGAAATAGAAACTTAATTGCAAATTATTTAATTTTATTGCTAACTTCATATATCAGTTTGTTAACTTTGAACAAACTGGACTCTCTCTCTCTCTCTGATTAAGTTACGTACATTTTGAGATTGTTCCCTGACAGCAAAATCGTTGAAATAGCCTGTTCAATGCCCACAATCAGGCTTGGGTACGCCATTCAGGCCAATTCACACCTGAAGGCCAATATGTTGAGATATTTACCGAATTGACCCAATTGATTCAACTTGTGAAGGAGCCAACTTAAATTCCACGTATTGGCCTGCAGCGTGAAAAAGTCCTTTTCCTGACTTCACATCATGAAAAATATGATGTGAGTGTCAATGCACTCTAGGGAGTTTTAACCATTGTTATATCTCCGCTGTTTTTCCATATTCTAGCCTAAGCACCTCAACGCCTAAAACCCCGAAGAGGTTTGCTTGGTTTTATGAAAGAGCAAATTGGGTTGCGTTAGAAAATTTTTACCACAACTTCAATCTGAAATAATGTTTCCCTGATAGAAATGTGAACGCCGCGGCTTTAATGTTACAGGAAATTATTTTATTGAATATGCGGTGTTTCATTCCCAATAAGATGAGAAGCATTAAACCAAAAGATCCTGGTTTAATGAGATTTGCAAGATTGCAATTAGGAACAAAGAGCTAGGCTTTCAGAATTGATGTTTCAACAAGAATGCTGATACTAAAAGGCTCCGCATTCAGGCTAGGAATAGCTGTAATGCAGTTTTGAAGAGTGAAAAATTTTTTCGCGAAACACGCATCAGAGAACAGGTTCTTCTCTACTGACTAAAATTGTTGGTTATTTGTTAAGAGAGTTAAGAACCAGACGACTTTTGTAAATTCCCAACTCTTTTGAAAGATGACGAAATCTTCACTGAAACAGAAGATAAAACGAACCGGTTGGCTGGACTGTTTGCACAGAACTCCTCCTGGTTAGCAATCAGCCACTGGCTCTTGTTGAAAATGCATCTTCTGCAATGATGTATTTTCGAACGAGATATGTATTTTCGAACGAGATCAGTTAAAAAGGTCCTTGCAAATCTCAAAACCAACAAAGCCTCTCGTCCTGTTGACATATCACCAATTCTACTGAATAAGTGTGCTTCTACATTAGATCGGTCTTTGCGCAATCTCTTCAACATCTCCTACAGGACAGGAGTATTTCCATCTTATTGGAAGATAAAGCCCTGCATGAGTGCACTCATTCTTTCCTACACACAGTGTGATTTACTGCAGTGTTCACAGTTTGCTCTCATTCATAACAGTGAGAGAGTTATACTTGATCAACACTAAAGCAAAAATGACAACAACAGTCAATACTCACATTCATCTCTCGGCAATCAATGCACGTCTTGCTTTCGTTCATAATCACTAAAAGCAATGCAAAAAAATCATTGTCATAACAAACAAGACGAAAAGCACTGAATGCACTGAATGCACTGAATGCACTGAATGCACTGAATGCAATAAATCATTTATTCAGTTGAGATTGCGAAGGCTTAATTTTATTATTGAGATGGATTTGGATGATGTTAGTCATCTTATTATTAATTAAATCAAATTAATTGAAAATATTGAATCGAAATAAATAATCTTGAATATTTAAAAAAAAAACCATGTTTTAAAAAAAATATTTTTTGTGTCGCCACAAATTTTGTTTTTAGCTTGTTGGTACTTCGTTTGTAGTTTTTGTAGTTTTTGTTGTTGTTGTTGTCGTTGTTGTTGTCGTTGTTGTTGTTGTTGTTGTTGTTGTTGTTGTTGTTGTTGTTGTTGTTGTTGTTGTTGTTGTTGTTGTTGGTGTTGTTGTTGCTGTTGTTGTTGTTGTTGGTGTTGTTGGTGTTGTTGTTCTTGTTCTTGTTTTTCTTGTTGATCTTATTGTAGTTGCTTTCGTTTTTGCTGTTGTTGTTGGTTTTGTTGCTGTTATTGCTTTTGCTTTTGCTTTTGTCTTTGTCTTTGTTTTGCTTTTGCTTTTGCCCATCTATTAGTTGTGCTTTTCTGTGGTGCATTAACTTTGCCTTAGCATAGTCTATACAATTAATCCATGCAACAATGATGTGTTTACATTACATTAGGCGGGCTCCTGTGGGACCTCATGTAGCCCAAAGACATAACCTTCATTTTCGTTATATAAAATTTACCGTTGCGTCAGTAGTCGCAGAGTTAAAATTCCATGCAACGTTTTATTGTTATTGCCTTCTACTGCATTAAGTGGTTACCTGCTCGAAGTCATGACTCTAAAAATTTTTTTAATATTTTCGTTATGATGCTTAAAAGCACATTTATGCTGTCGTAAAATAAAATTTTCCATAGTATGTTTCCTGACCGAGTAATAATTCCTTGCAACGATATTACATTCCTGTTGCATAAGCTGCTATCTTCACGACTTGAAATTAAGTCAGAATTTTTTTTTTTTATTTTTGTCGTAAGGCGATGTATAAATCTTTCATTTTTGTTTTTAAGCATTTGCCTTAGCTCAATGTTGCATTAGTCTCTCTGTATCCCCAAGAGGTCAGAAATTGTTTGTCTAATTTGATTGCATGGGCTTAAAAAGGCCTTTATTGCCGTATCATATCTTTACATTAGCACTAATACTCAGCGAGTAATAATTCTATGTAACAAATTCGCTGTTCCATTGCTTAAAAAGCTCCCTCCAAGTCTGGAAGACGTCTTTAATTTTGTTTTTATTTTTCTCATGAAGTCAAAAAATTAGCCCTGGGGTCGTACTATTATTTAAATCATGTCACCTATAATTAGCGAGTAACAAATGAATCAAACGCCGATGCATTTTTTTCAACATTTTTAAAAATCTGCTCAGGAAACCGTATTGTTATCACGTCAAAATAAGCTATACAAAAATTTGACTTAATTTTTTTTAGCTTCTCAAAAGTTCATTTTTAATAATATGCAAGTTTCATAGGCAAAAAATTTAATTAAGGAAGTTAAAAAAGTTATAGTAAAAGCAAAAGGACGTATACAACACAAAAGAATGGGATGTTATGATCCCAGTATGCCGAATAAGGGTTAATAAAATAAATTAGCATCTTAATGACATTAAATAACAAAACTTGGTTTATTTTACTAATTTCAGATTAAAACATGACAAAACCATCCAGGTAGTATTACATAAATTTTAAACCATTAATTAAGCTATAAAAAGTCACAAATAAATGCTAAAATCTCCCTTTTGAAGACGTTAATTGCACCAAGTGGGCATTATGGGTGGGTGTGGCAAATTATATATGGGTTTTTTCTAAATCATGACATTAAAAAATTTGTTAAATTTTATTTTACTTAAATCCGTCAAACACTTCTTGAGTTATTGCGAAGTACAGAATAAAAAAATACCTGTACAGATTTTCATTACAATGATCTATTGCACTCATTGCTATTGCAGTTTTTTTCATTGCCTTGACTGTGAATTGCTTTTAGTGTGCCTCTAGCAATAATGATTTAAAGCAACAATGTCTTTGTACTCATTTGATTTGCACCCATTTCTTTTCGTTGTCTTCTCTGCAGTCTCTCATTTGATTTGTTTGCTGAGAGCAAGACATTGCAGTGTTGTGTAAAAATTGTGAATGTCTTGAAACTGGTTTCAAATGCACTCATGCAGCCCTTTATTGGAAGATCGCAAATGTCCAACCGGTACCAAAAAAGAGCGATGCCTCAAACCCTTCAAACTACCGGCCCATTGCGATATGCTCTACACTTTCCAAGGTCATGGAAAGTGCTATAAACTTCCACCTAATGAACTATCTGGAGCACAACGTATTGCTCAGTGATCGCCAATATGGTTTTCGTATGGCTTGCTCTACTGGTGACCTTATGACATTCCTCAAAGAGAAATGAAACCAATGCGTTAATCTATTCGGTGAGAGTAGAGTTGTTGCTCTGGATATTTCAAAAGCATTTGATCGAGTGTGACATAAAGTACTCGTATCAAACAAATCGCATATGGTGTCGGTAGTACGTTTGCTCGATGGACTTTGTGCTTTCTTAATAGCAGATATATCCGTGTCGTTGTTGACGGTGTTTCGTCCAGAGAGCACACCATCAATACAAGTGTACCGTAAGGTTCAGTCCTATCTCCAACTTTCTTTCTGGTTTTTATCAACGATCTTCTGTCGTTCACTCATAACACAATTCATTATTTTGCGGACGACAGCAGCATTTGGCATTCATATTCATTCAAAAAACGGCCAAGCTCTTTGGAGATTGAGAGAAAATATGAATGACACACTTCTTAACGTCCTAGAAAAAAATCTCGCAGAGTGGGTTCCTGCTAATAGAGTCGAGTTTAATGCAAGCAAGACCCAGTGTTGTCTGATAACCCGAAAACGAATGAATTGCCCTTTAGTTCTCCTTAAAATGAACGATGTGGATCTAGTGGAGTCAGATGCTTTTGACGTTCTGGGCATATCGGTTCGATCTGACCTTCGCTGAAATGATCATATTTTCAATTTGTCAAAAGAAGCGCCCAAGTGCCTAAAAAAAAATAAATAAAAAAAATTCAGCCCTTGAAAGGTCTTTGACCTATCTTCTTATGATCAATTGTGTTGTGCGTGTTATTAAGTTTGTACACAATTGACCGAGAACCGGACCTTCATGTTGAACGCTGACTCCGAACGGCGATGAACGGAATGTTTTTGTTCTCAAGAAGCTTTACATGGCATTTTTGATTACTCTCTGAGGCTTGCCATTGTCTGCAGAGAGGTGGTGGCCGTACAGAAAAATTATTTTTAATTCAAATAATTTGCTGTCGCTGCTGGGGTTCGAACATGGGTCTCCAGGTTCTTTGACATAGCGGCCACGCACTTTAACCAACTACACCACGGACGCGGAAGATATTTCACCCCATCTGATCTCCGCATGATCTACATTTCATACATCAGGCTAAAAATGGAGTACAATTCACACATTTGGGCAGATACTTCAAGATCTTATTTGCAGCTTCTGGATCGAATTCAACGGCGTCCGATATATTTGATCGGGAATGAAACTATTTAATTTTCTCTCAACTCTCTCTTGTGGCGTCAACGCAATGTTGGGAGCCTTAGTCTTTTATATAGGTATTACCATGGAAAGTGTTCAAGTGACGCCACCAGCTCGAGTATTTCCCAGGTCCACTCGGTTTGCACTACAAGCCCATCCCTATACTATATTGCCTTGATGCCCAATATAACATCGCATTACCGAGATAATTCGTTCTGCAGTCGTACAGTAAGATTGTGGAATAACCTCCCTGCGAGCGTGTTGCCCGGTTGATTCGAACTGTGTAGGCTCAAAACAAATCTTCACCGAGATTACTCAATATTTCTTCTTTCCAACTAAACTATCACACTTCTTCCGAACCAACTCAAAGCTGACGCATTTATAAGGGGCATCCCCTAAGCATTGGATTCGGCTATAGAAAAAAAAGCCTACTTTCTACATTGTCCAAATAATGGGAGCAACTTCACCATGGCAGAGAAAACATTTTCCGCAGCATCATCACATGCACATCATCTGCAGTCTACTAGGCTGGTCACTTACTCTTTGGTCTGAAATATTGAAGGCATTCCTAAGCTGAAATCAATACTTTTTCAGAACTGACCTCTTTGCAATCATGAATGTCCCTCACAAAGTTCGCAAATTTAAGAGAGTTTTACGCAGTAGTTTGTGAATGGCAGTATTTAGAAAGAAAAAAAAATTTTGTTATATTGTAGTTTAGTTTGAGTTTTGATTGATTAAAAAATGTTCAAAGGGTATCTGTACCACTGACACAACCGTCATTAATTAGTTTGCCGAATTCTAACAAGGTCGTACAAACACTTCTGATGTAATTAGAACTTTCAGGTCCTCCAAAAGAAGACCTGACCGTCTTATATTAAGATGAGTTAGATAAATAAGGGCACAGTGAGTGGCATACGAAGGTAGTTCAGGAACTTGCGAATAAAGTTTGAACCACATAAATCGTGTAAAATGACTTTGCACTGACTCAATTCTTTTAGAGTGAAGCAGATAATAAGGATTCCAGATTATTGAACAGTATTCTAAAAGAGGTCTTACCAGTTATTATAAGAGTATTTTAAGAGTGTAAGGGTCAGTGAAATCCTTCGAGTTTCTTTTTAAAAATCCTAACATCGAATTGGCTTTGGAAATAATTAAGTCAATGTGATCTTTTAAATTGAGTTTAGTATCGAGAAGAATACCTAAGTCTTTTTTCATCATAGCCCTGTCCAAGACAATTGAATGAATTAAGTTATTATATAAAGTAGGAAAAGTAGTTCTTGAAAAAGTAAGTAAGTAAGGAGGATAAGTGCTAGAACGGTGCACCTGAGGTCAATGACTTCTATAGATGTCATATTGGTCTCCTTGAGACAAAAACATTGATATACCAAACCTTAGAATCCGACTGTTAACACCAGAAATATGAAGAAATATGTCAATGCGCAACCCCTACGTTCGGTCAAAAAAAAAATTTTTTTCGTAATTGTCTTGCAAAAATGCATCATATTCGCTAGTATACAGCGCACTTTTTTTTTGAGGTACAGTCTAATGTACATAGTATGGTTGTATGGAAGTAGTATGGTAGGTAGTCGTTTAAAAAATATTAAATAAATTATTAAAAAAGAAAAAAAAAATAAAACCCTCATGATTTTTGGTAGATGGAAAGGTAATAAAATGAACTTTCTGAAAAATTTTTTTTTTAAATTTTTAAAGTGGGGAAAAATCCTATTTTTATGACTTACAAAAGTTGACCTTGAAGTTAAGAAACTTAAAATAATAATTTTGTTTTTTTATATTTTTATAAAAAACAACTATTTATTGTCTTTTCGAAAATACTTCAAACGTGAAAATGGAGTTAGTTTTGTTGAATATATGATTTTTCAAGAGTAAGGAAATTTCACTTTTTCTCCCAATTTGGAGAAATTTTAATGTTACGTAAAAACTTCAAAAAAAAATGTAAAAATTTTTTAACTCAAATTAGTGTTTTTAATTCATAAAAAGATTCAATTCTGAAAGTTTGAGCAACATCGGAGGTGGTCAACCCGTATGAGTGATACGTTCAAAATGGAATGGCTGGCTCTAAAAAAATTTATTAAGAATATTAAATTCCTTTCGACAAACTAAGTATTCCATAGCATAGAATCTCATTTTGAAACACCTTAATTTTCTTTTTTTTTTGCTCAATTGTACAATTTTATTGATTAAATTTGTGGTAACAATAATAATCCTCTTATACAAAGCGCAGAACAAAGACAAATATACGACAGCAAACTGCTGTCTATCGCCAAAGTCCAAAGTCTCCGAGCAGCTGTCACAACGTTGCAACCAAGTTGCTGTCAGATAAATAAATTTCAAGATTTGTTGCTGCAACTGTTCTAGCAGCAGCAGTAGCAACAGCAGCAGCATCATCACAAGCAGCGCACACAAAAACACTTTGATAGTCCCTAGCGACTATCCGATCCAGATACATTGATTGTGTTTGTTTGTTTGTGCGTTCGTGACATTTGTTCGAATGTTCATTAAATCAAGCTCAGCCGAAATAATCACAAGCAAACGCTTAAGGATTAGACAAAGGATGCACAGCTTTACGTGACATGAACTTGCACCAAAATTTACAGCTAATTTACAATTGAGCTATGAATTATTCCAACAAAAATATGCTATTTATTATTATTTATAATAAATGACAAATGCCCACAGTTGCCAAAAATAAGTCTCTCATCATAATTAAAACAATTAAAATCATTCTTTTTTTATTATATATTAAATTTAATACTTTTTGAGTGTGATATTTATGAGTAGACAGTTGGTTGCATATGCATGGCAAATTATGAAATATATGTTAAATTAGTTTTTTTTCTTAATTAACTGGAACATATTTTGCTGTTTTTTGTTCAAAATAAATGCATTGTTTTGGAATATTAATTGAAAATGGCTGCCACGGCGGTGTTTTTTTGTGTGTTTATTCAGCTATTTTGTTTATTGTTTTTGGAGAAAAATTTTTGTGGCGTCAAATTTATTGCATATTTTTAGGTGCGCAATTGTTAGCAAGGCAATAATTTTGGGTTTTTTTTTTTTTGCACAGGTTCATTTGGAAATGATTTATTTGCGCTAAGTGGTTAAAATATAATGATATATATATATATATATATATATATGTACTGTATATATATATTTGTTTGGTTTTAATGCGATTAGCACATAGCTAGTTTTCTGGCTGACCACAGTGCTGAATAATTGAGTGCACTCAGCGGTGCAATTGGACGACGATTGGTTGAAGGTTATTTGGTTCATGGTGCAAAAGTGTAAATGTGCATACGGAGCGACAGTCATAGCGAAAGTGTATTATTTAGGTGATGATGAGCAAATATTAAAATGCAGAGCCCACGGAATTAAGTTCATGGACCAAATCGAGCCCGCCAGATTTTCTTTGATTGAGGATTGGTTGATATTTATTCTGCTCGGGTTGCAAAAGTGCAAAGGTGCATAAGAAAAATGTATTATTTGGGTGATTATGAGTAATTATAAAATGCAGAGCCCATGGAATTAAGTTCACGTGTCAAATCGGGCCCGCAAGATTTTCTTAGATTGAGGATTACTTGAAATTTATTCTGCTCGGGTTGCAAAAATGCAGAGGTGCATAAGCAAAAGTGTATTATTTCGGTGATTATAAGTAATTATAAAATGCAGTGCCCATGGAATTAAGTTCACGGGCTAAATCGAACTCGGAAGATTATCTTAGATTGAAGATTAGTTGAAGTTTTTTCTGCTCGGGTTGCAAAAGTGCAAAGGTGCATAAGAAAAAGTGTATTATTTCGGTGATTATGAGTAATTATAAAATATACTGCCCATGAAATTAAGTTCACGAGCCAAATCGAACCCGCCAGGTTATCTTAGATTGAGGATTGGTTGAAGTTTATTCAGCTCAGCTTGCAAAAGTGTAAAGGTGCATAAGAAAAGTGTATTATTTTGGTGATTTTGAGTAATTTTAAAATACAGTGCCCATGGAATTAAGTTCACGGGCCAAAGCAAAAGTGTATTATTTAGTTTAAGATGTGTGATTATAAATGCAGAGCCCATGGAATAAATTTCACGGGTCAAATCGAGCCCGCAAGAATTTCTTAGATTGAGGATTGCTTGAAATTTATTGTGCTCGGTTTGCAATAATGCAAAGGTGCATAAGAAAAAGTGTATTATTTCGGTGATTATGAGTAATTATAAAATATACTGCCCATGAAATTAAGTTCACGAGCCAAATCGAACCCGCCAGGTTATCTTAGATTGAGGATTGGTTGAAGTTTATTCAGCTCAGCTTGCAAAAGTGTAAAGGTGCATAAGAAAAGTGTATTATTTTGGTGATTTTGAGTAATTTTAAAATACAGTGCCCATGGAATTAAGTTCACGGGCCAAATCGAACCCACAAGATTAACTTAGATTGTGGATTGTTTGAAGTTTATTCTTCTCGGGTTGCAAAAATGCAAGGGTGCACAAGCTAAAGTGTATTATTGAGGTGATGATGAATAATTATAAAATGCAGATCCCATTGAATAAAGTACACGCGTCAAATCGAGCCCAGAAGATTTTCTTAGATTGAGGATTGCTTGAAATTTCTTCTGCTCGGTTTGCAAAAGTGCATAAGAAAAGTGTATTATGTCGGTGATTATGAGTAATTATAAAATGCAGTGCCCATGGAATTAAGTTCACGGGCCAAATCGAACCCGCAAGGTTATCTTAGATTGAGGATTGGTTGAAGTTTTTTCTGCTCGGGTAGCAAAAGTGCAAAGGTGCATAAGCAAAAGTGTATTATTTAGGTTACGATGTGTGATTATAAAATGCAGAGCCCACGGAATTAAGTTCATGGACCAAATAGAGCCCGCCAGATTTTCTTTGATTGAAGATTGGTTGAAGTTTATTCTGCTCGGTTTGCAAAAATGCAAGGGTGCTTAAACAAAAGTGTATAGTTTAGGTGATGATGTATAGTTATAAGCGTAGACCAGCAGAGCCCACGGAATTAAGTTAACACACCGATTTAATTGCACAATTTTCTATGAAATCCAATTGAGAATTGGTTGAAGTTTGTTCTGCTCTAGATGCAAAAGTGCAAAGGTACTTATTGAGTAAAATCACAAGAAAAAATTGTGTCATAAAGGTGAGGACAAATAGCAAAAGTGCAAGGGTGCTTATTGAGCAACAGCACAAGCAAAAGTTGTGTCATAAAGGTGAGAACAAATAGTTACTATGGCTGTCTTTTAAGTCTTGCGCCTTGGCAACACTAAGCGCTGATAGATGAATTTTGACAATTTCGTTTGAAAATTTGACATTTTCTAGCATAAACGTACTCACATTGTTTTATTGTATGTGTGCTTATTGTGTTATTTACAGTAGTTTAAAAATTTTATTACAGCAAAAAAATAGAATTATGTAATACGTGAACATTTTCGGTTTGATTTGATGATTTTTTACGATTTGCGATGTGGGTTGGTGATAAAACATCACACCCAGCGACTATTAAACGGTGGTTCAATGAGTTCGAACGTGATCGTCAATCTCTCAAAGACAAATTTTGTGAAAGACGTCCAAGAACTGCTGTTGTGGCAGAAAATATTGATGATGTGCGTGAACTTTTGGAAGTAGATCGCCATACTGTGACATACCGTGAGATGTTGTCATCCTTAGACATTTGTGGGACTAGTAATTATTAGATTTTGCATGAGGATTTAGGCGTCCGAAAGATATGTTCCTGTTGGAGACCCCAAAATTTGACGGTTTCTCAAAAAAAGGCTCGTGTTGATCGTTGCAAGGAAATGTTGAACAAATACAGCGGTGGTGGTTGAAAATACGTCTACAGATTGACATTCCTTATTACTAAAACGCGGTAACCTGCCGTATAGGAGTAAGTCCACGTTGCCCATGGCAATGAGGTTGAGGTTCATGAAATGGATGCCCAGCAGATAAATCTTCAGGAAATTAGTGCAGGACGTCCATCATACATCTCCTGGGCGTCACTGCCATGACTTCAGATGCGACCGACGCCCTGTTATAGTACACAGAACCAAAAACGTACTTAATAACAAAGAAAAAGTTCTTTGTCCCAATGTATTATACATTAAAATTGGTCCAAAGTACGAGTTCTTTGATTCAATGAATCTTTGTTCTTACGTTATTTCTTTGATATGTTATGAAGAAAAATGATTAATTAATGACACATACAACTGTTACAATAAGTTAGTCTGTCCTTAGAAATTTTAAAACAATATCAAGATATATTTTAAAAAAACATTTTCTTATTGAGATAAAATTCTCTAATGGTTTTTTAGATATTACAACACAAGAACTGGAACAAAATTTTAATGAACACGAACAATGAACTGTTCCTTAAAATTAAGAACAACGATTCATTGAACCAAAGAATTCGTTCTTTGGGGCAATGAATAGTTCTTAAAAATCAATGAATTTCGCTTTATGAACGAGATTCTTTGATTTTAAGAACAATATTTGGTTCAGTGTAGTTCCAAAACCAGTTACACACCATACTTATGGAATTATACACTTAAGTTTAAATTATAAACATACTGTATGGATAGCAACCGATGCTGGAACGCAACAGTACCAATTATGAATGATTAGTTGGGTCACCATCCACATTTATTGGTGGAAATCGAGACCCATCTAATATTTTTGACAATTTGTGCACATTGCCACCCGGTTGATTAGCGCAACTCCACGCCGATCACAGATCTGTTCGTGACATTAAACTACCACAGCCAGCGCAAGATACTCCCCGAAGGTCCAGTCCTGCGATAGTCTCCCCGGGAAAACTTATGCCCCCCGGGACTTATCTCGACATGCACCAACACACACCGACAGACCTGCATTCATAACTCATGACTGTGATGGCAAAAGCCATCACTATCGGACGCGCTACAGTAGACCACATAAATTCTGACTGTGTCTGACCACCACTATTTGCACCTTTTCAAACTGACACTCTGAGGCTACTAAGATATACTTTTCACCTCGGAGCACCCAATTCTGACACCTCTTGTACTCCAAATTGTGCACCATATAAATCATCGTTTTAAGACTATCCAGAGATCACAATGCCCATGTGCCGGTGGAAATTATGATAGTACGTCTATAGAGCGTAACATCTATCACCGTGCTAACGAATTTTAAGGATCATTGCTTTTCCTTCGTAGGCATCCTCTATCGTTGATCGAGTCAAATGGTCACAGGTTACTCCCCAGATTGGCCGACCCTCTCCAGGATCTGGGTAGTCTACCTCTAAATTAACATAGGATACGGCGAAACCGTTGCCTGCCACCATCCTCCTTTATCCTGGCTTTGGACAGGCTGTTCGTCAAAACAGGCAATCGTCTACAGTATTATCACAGATATGGAATCATAGATCTATGCTTATGAGCTCAAAACAAAGGAGAAATGCACTCCTTGGGTCTTTCAAAGTGAGCCTAATCCGATAAAAGTTGTCTGCGGACGTAGTCTATCCAAGCCAATGGCTGCCAGTTCTTTCAGAAAAATAGGTAATGTCACAACTATGAGCAGTCTCAACCTGAGCAATGGAGAACTGTTAATGCTGAATGGTACACGACCATTTGTTTACCGGAAGTCTTCGTATAATTGAGTGAAAACCATCGAAAAAAGATCATCCTCCATCATGACAATTAAATAAAAATTTAACATAAAGAATTTTTTCATAGTAAGTAATTATATGTGCACAACTCAAGTACATGTGTTTTTTTGCTTTATTTTCAAGCTTAATAATTAAAAAAAATTAAATAAAATTTCATGTTAGTAATTTGTTTTGCTTTCGTTTTTTTAAAATAACTTGGCTCGGCCGGAATGGCATAGAATTAATCAAGGATTTAAGGGGGGTGGGGGGGGTGGACTGATATTCTGCCATTCTTGCTCTATTACTATTTTTTAACTCTCTATCTGTCTCAAATTCCCTTCCATTCTTATATACTTATCCAGAGAGGATATCCCAGAGATCCTCGATGGGGTTTAAGTCTAGACTTATTGCTGGCCATTGTAGAAATGGTATATTTCTGGCTGTAAAAAACTCTTTTGTATGCTTTGCACAGTATATTGGCGCATTATCCTGCTGATAAGTCCACTTATCACCATAAAGTTGGCCGGAAAATTGTATTAGTTCATTGCCTAATAAACTAACGTACATTTCAGCATTCATTTATGTTGATATGAAAGACACTGGAGTCTTCCCTTCATAACAAAACGCAGCCCAGATCATCACCGATCCTCCCCCATGGAGACACAGGTGGCAGGTGCGGCGCAACTGATCATTATGCTGCCAATACTTCTTGTAACAATCAGGCCCATCAAAATTGAATTCTTTTTCGTCACTTAAGATAACGTTACGCCATTCCTTATCCCAAAATTGGTGCTTGGTAGCGAAGGTAAACGTGCGTTAATATGTCGAGGCAAAAGGTTAGGTTGTCGCATCATGGAAGTATGTGTTACTTTAGGATGTTCATGTTATATTTGAACTATTATACTTCTTGTTACGTTAAGCCCCATCTGACTTTTTATTTGTCCGCTACTCATTGCTTCCACTACTGCAAGATGTTGAATTATTCGTTTACACCGAGTGTCGATGTTGGTTTTCCTACCACTCCGTCTAGCTGTGCCATAACTACTAGGACATTTTAAAAAATTTTTTATTGTGTTCCTGTTGTTATTAAGCTTTTTGGCTATTTCTTTTATTTCAGCTCCATTTGCACTCATTCCCAGTATTATTCCCTGGTCATGTTCAGAAAGGCTCGTTCCGAGAGGAACTTAATAATTATTTTAATAATAAAATTAAATTAACTTTATTGATTTTAAAAGGAAAACACCTTACCTTGTATTTCGCAACAATTATTTCCAATGCGAGCACTTGAAGCTATCAATTAAACAACCAAACACCAATTAAATGCGTTATGCACATATAATTCTTTACTACTGATCATTCAATGCACCGACACATTTTTCATGTAACGGTACATCAAAACGAGCTGCATGCTAAAATTTGGTAAGCAATATCAACGAATTACAAAAACAAACTGCATACATAAAAAAACTTTTTAACAAAAAAAAAACCGACTTCAAAATCACTACAAAGTAAAAAATAATTTTAAATAATTTTTCCTATTCATTTCTTGGTCATATTTTAAAAGCTATTTATATGTATTATAATATTGGAAATCTTATCATTTTCATTTTTTCTATTTTGTTTTATTATCATCAATATACTAATTGCTTTATGTACATAAAAGCTTTGAAGTCGGCGCTTATCTTACTATGTCGAAATCTTTTTATTTTAATTTTTTCTAATTTGTTTTATCATAAAAATATTATTAACTTTATGAATATAAAAGCTTCTTAGCGATTTTTTCTTTCAATTGGCAATTTTTGAGTACGCTGAATGTAGCCAATGTGACCATGCATTATTTGTGCAGCTGTTACACACTATGTCATATTCAATATGAGCTTTACAAGCTCACCTAAACCAGTTTAGTGAGAATTTTAATGTGTACAAAGCTTTTAAAATTACTACAGTGTCACCAAGGCACCAAATAGTGCACGAATGGTAAAAGATCATGATTGTGTGTCAAAGATGAGCGCCGACTTCAAAGCTTTTATGTTCATAAAGCAATTAATATATTGATGATAATAAAACAAAATAGAAAAAATGAAAATGATAAGATTTCCAATATTATAATACATATAAATAGCTTTTAAAATATGACCAAGAAATGAATAGGAAAAATTATTTAAAATTATTTTTTACTTTGTAGTGATTTTGAAGTCGGTTTTTTTTTTGTTAAAAAGTTTTTATTTCTTCCTTTTTAGAGAATATGAAATATTTTATGTAATAGTATTTTTGAGGAATATTTCAAACATGAAAGTTTGTTCTTATAAAATTTATTTTATTAATTCCTGAAAGTTTGTTGGGTATTTTCCATTTCTGTTTCTTTACAATTTTTAGTGCCACGTCCTTTCTATAATCCCGCCCACTTTATTTACCGTACCTTATAATGATTCTAGCTAGCCCTGTGCCAAATTTCAGTTTCCAAGTATCAATATTAACCGTAATATAGTACTTTCCTGTGTACAATCCCGCTCACTTTTTTAATGATTCTACCTGCCTATCTACCTGCATACCAAATATTAATACGCTAGTGTCAATATTAACTAAGATATAGTATTTTTATAATATTGACACGCCCCTTTGTTGAATAACGCCCACTTTTTTGGCCGTAATTTGCAGTAACTGTACCTACCCATGTACTAAATTTCAGCACCCTAGTGTCAATATTATTCGATATATAGTGTGTATCTAATATTGCCACACCCATTTGTTGAATAACGCCCACTTCATTTAGTGATTTTTAAAAATTGTGTCTACCCCTGTACTAAATTTCAGTACCCTAGTGTCAATACTATTCGAGATACAGTGTTTTTCCAATATTGCCACACCCCTTTGTCAAATGACGCCCACTTTATTAACTGTAATTTGTAATAGCTATGCCTACCCATGTGCTAAATTTCAGCACCCTAGTGTCAATATTATTCGATATATAGTGTGTTTCTAATATTGACACACCCCTTTGTCGAATAACGCCCACTTTATTTACAGTAATTTTAAAAAATTGTGTCTACCCCTGTACTAAATTTCAGTACCCTAGTGTCAATACTATTCGAGATACAGTGTTTTTCCAATATTGCCACACCCCTTTGTCAAACAACGCCCACTTTATTGACTGTAATTTGTAATAGCTATGCCTACCCACGCACTGAATTTCAGCACCCTAGTGTCAATATTATTCGATATATAGTGTGTTTCTAATATTGCCACACCCCTTTGTCGAATAACGCCCACTTTCTTTACAGTAGTTTTTTAAAATTGTGTCTACCCCTGTACTAAATTTCAGTACCCTAGTGTCAATACTATTTGAGATACAGTGTTTTTTTAATATGACCACACCCCTTTGTCATATAACGCCCACTTTATTGATCGTAATTTTTAATAATTGTGTCTACCACAGTGTTTTTACTGTAAATTTCAGTACCCTAGTGTCATTATTAACTGAAATACAGTGTATTTCTTATATTGACACGCCCCTTTGTCGAATATCGCCCACTTTTTTAAAAAAGGACCTCCGCGTTCATGGAATCTATCTGTTGACAAAAAATTACGGAAATCGGGCAAGTGCTTTAGGAGTTATCGATGTACATACATTTAAAAAAAAAAAAAAAGCGGACAAACCAACCAAATTGAGAACCTCCTCCTTTTTGAAGTCGGTTAAAAATATTGTACTATTCCAGATGGAGGAAAAATGCAAAGAAATATTTATGCACATATAATTATTTGTATGACGTAATAAACGAAAAAATAATGAAAGAATTAGAACTGTTCAGAAATGGTGATAATAAGGCTGTCATCTTAGATAAGTGCTTCAGATATTTGTCGTTCAGATATTTTCAGATATAAGTGCTTCTATTCAACCGACTAGAGTTGAGTCGGAGAGGTACTTATCATTAACTTGCTTTTTTTCTTAGTGTTGAACCAAGGATTTGCTATTCAGTCAAGTCTACCTTGGTTAAAAATGGAGTGATAGCTTAAAGACCTTGCAGTTTGAATCAAGTGAAGCATGTATAGGATTTTCTATAGAAAGAGTGATAAAAAGCCGTAGAAACATCAGAATTTGAATCTGAGGCAAGTGTTATGCCTTAACCTCAGTCAATTTAACTTATAAGTCAATCTCATCCCAAACTCCTTTACCACTAACTTCGACTTCAAGTCGTAAGTATTTTTGAGTTTTCAATTTCATTTGATTAGAAATGAATACAGAGAATTGCAAAAGCAAAAGATTAAAGCAAAGGACTAGGCCTGACCGGGATTTGAACATGGGGCCTCTGGGGTGGCAATCAAACACGATATCTACTTGACTACTTAGTCCGCCAAGAAACAAAACCGTCTTGATTCCAAATTGATTCCAAAATTGATTCCAACGAATGCAAAAGTGTATTGATCATTTTGGAGAATACTTTGAAAAACAATAAAAGTATTTTCACTGTTAAAGCACCGTTTTTTCGTTGTTAAGCGCAAGACTTAAAAGGCAACCCTCGTGTTAGTTGCCTTTTACAACAGCCTTTTATGCATCAGCAGAGCACACAAAATAAAGTTTTTAATTCCGAATCGGGTAGAGCAAATTTTGGAAAGGTAAATTACAAATATTGCAAGAACACAAAGAAGACGAAACAACACGAAACGAAAAACATTCAGTGCTTAAGATATTTTCTTTCAAAAGCATACTGCGCATAGTTTTGGTTAATTTCCCAAAAAGCAAATTTATGTCTCTTTATTTTATTTGTCTTATAAACAACAATATTAGCTTTTTTAAATAGTATTGTTTTGCAATAAAAAAAAGTACAAAAATAACCAAGAAGTGTTCACTATAATAAAACTGTTTCCTACTCCTTTTGTGTTCTTCAAATAAAGTTCACTAAAGTGACGTCCTTGTGTCTGTCATCATTTCCGATGAGCAATAAAAAGAATTTGTTAAAAAAAACAAATTTCTCTGTATATAAATAAGCTGCAAAAACATTCATGAGCAAAATACCAATTTCTTTGTTTGTTGTTGTTGTCATTTCTGTTCTCTTTTATTATCTCTTTTCTTAGCCAATAAACTACACTTCATAAAATTCGATTATCAAACCGCAAAAAAAATCTAATTCAATTGTTGATCATAAAAAATGTATAAAATAAACACCTCCTCCAAATAAGACAACCATACTCACGCACACTCATATGCGGACACATACACACACTCCAAAATTCTCCTTAGAGGCATAACATGTAGAGTTATTATGCCGTCTTCTTTTTTAGCTGTTTTTGTTATAGAAAAAAAAAAAAAAAAAAAAAAAAACAACACCAACACGTACGCGTTATGACGCCAATATCTACATGTTTTTTTCTTTATTGCCGCATTCATTGCGTTGACTTTATTCATGCTTCTTTTATCATTGCTATGAGTAGGTGTGAAACACATACTTAGCTACATTATGCAATGGCTACTTTTAATGCATGACTGTTTGTTTCTCTGTTTTTTTTTCTTTTTATGTTCGGTTTGTTTGTTGGAATGCACGTGTTCATAGCTGTCAAAACCTCCATTCACCCAAAAGTACTCATAATAAAGACATTTGGGAAAACTTAACAACCCGAGTCCTCAAAATAAAGCCGTGAAAGTCTATTGAGTGAGAAAGAAAAACACGCAGTTTGCTTGCACGAAAATATACGAAAACATGGTAGCTGTGAGCGGAAAGAAGTTGAGTGGTTTACGTGTGCGAATGCTTAAGTTGAACGTCATTGATGCGTATCTCACTGGAATTCAGAAATATTAAATAAATTGTTTTTCTTATGGCTCGTCACCGTCACACTCACGCTGCAGACTTTCAGGTATATCAGCTGCTTGAGCTGATGAACTAGGATCATTTATTTGGATGAAATTGTTATTTTTGTAGTATTGCAAAAGAATACCAATGAATATTTTACTAAGAGAACTATTAATAAAGGACGATATTTTAAAATTTTGTTTTTAATTTATTTTTTTTGTTCTACAGTAAAGCGACACGAAAGAAAATACAATGGTATTGAAAATTTGATTAGAGAGTATTTTGACGCGCTTTTTGTTTAATCTGCGTGGCTTGACAGTTAAGTGCAGATATTTCCATTTAAATATTTCTGCCCTACTATAGTGAACAATTTTAATATATTTTCTCGAACATGACCTTTGGGTTCTATAAATCCAAAATATTTTTATATATTTCCTAGAACATGACCTTTGCGTTCTAAAATCCAATAAAATATCATCAAATAAAAGCCAATAAAATTGTCTCTCAAAGTCAGAAAATAACTTGTACCAGTGCATTTCATACGAAATGAATTATTTTATTGGTTTTTTTTCACACGAAATTTGTTTAATTTTTTCTTTCTTGCAAAAATATTCCTAAGAAAATACTTCCGATTTGTTTTTTTTTACACCAATTCTATTACAGATTGACGATTCTATTACAGATTGACGAAGATTGGCCAGAAATAAAGTCTTTTTACAAAAGATTGGAGACAGTCAAGTTGAATACAAACCACCGTTCCTTAAAAATTAAGATATCTTGAAAAATTGACGTTTTTAACAATATTAAACACTGGAATCTATATATTAATACGCACACATCGAATGTTGTGGTACACTTTTTTAATATTTATAATAAAAAAAAGGGAATGAAACTTATATCATTAGAAAGATATTGTGCCACAGATGTGCCGAAAAATAAAAATGGCAATAAAATTTAAATAATTATGTGATAATTACATTTTAAAATAATAGCATGCATTCTCGTACCCATGGCTGTAGTTTGAATCTCTCTCCATTTCAAGTTTTGCAAACAGTTGTTGCTGCTCTCTCTGTCTCTCTCTCTCTCTCTATCTCTCTCTCTCTCTCTTTGCTTATCGCATTCCACATTAGAGCCTGAACAGAATCAAAAATCGTTGCGACCAACGACCCTCTCTGGTCGTCGAACGCAGAGAATGTGTCCAGAATGATGCGATTACGATTAACGATTCAAAGTTGCTTTTATTTAGTATTTTTTTATTTATTTTTTCTATTTCATTTCAATGTATTGGTCTCTTCAATTGTGTGAATACAACACACACAAACAAGAAATGTCAGAAGATAAAACAAAACTAAGCAAATTTCATGAAACACAGCCAATTCTTAGCAAAAATATGGCAGCACAAATGGCACTCAGAGAGAGAATCGTCGGTCGCAAGAGAAGAAATAGAATAGATTCTAATTGTGCGATTTATCGTTGCGGAAAAAGAGCTGCGTTTTTTTCTACATTTTGCATGTATTTTCCAACAACAAAGATCGGAGTCCGCAACGATTTTTGATTCTGTTCAGGCTCTTATTTCAAGAATGATAGAAACAAGATTACACGTTCCGCAGTCCAGTTATCTAATGCTCTCTTTTTCAACTGAGTGCATGACGTCACACAGTACTTTTGCTTGACAAAAACGTATGCAAATGTGCGATCTCTTATGCAAATTGACGAAATTGAAAATAAATTCTTTCGAAAAAGTAAAGTAAAAATATCTACTCTTCTGTATAAAAATATGAATATTTTCGTATACGAAAAATATGAATTTTTTAAAATTTCAAAATTTGTACCTCCTAAACTATTCGAGACTGACAAAATTTTATTGTACCAATGGGTTAAGGAGGTTCATATACATATTATAAAAATAAGAAAAAAAAATATTTAGGCGTGGATGTGGGAGTTAAATTATTCCAAAATCTGAAAATATCGCTTGTGACGTCATGCTCTCTCTCTCTCTTTTGCGGAACGCGTAATCTGGTTTCTGGTTTCTAGCATTCTTGATCTTCGGGCATCGTGTGTAGTTGAGCTTTTGCACACGAAGTAGCTATCGGCTCGCTGTGTTTGTTCACTGCGTAAAAGTTTGTTTTTTTCTGCTGTGCTTTAAATTTGAAGTCAGTATGCTTTGAGCGTTCATGTGGTATGGGAGTCGTGTGCTGTTTTATTTGTGTATGTGGGTCAATTGCAAAAAAAACGTATACAAATTTGTTTTCATGTTTTGTTCTTAAAGTTTTTTAAATTTTCCCGTTAGAGTAGTCAAATTCAAAGTAAAAATTAATGGAGAATTCGAAGTTGTTTTTAGGCCCTGCAAAAAATCATTTTTTGTATGGGTTTTATACGATTTTTGTATTGAACGGCACACAGCAAATATATGGAAAAAATCACTAAAAATTCGAAAAATGTTGTAAATGAAAGCTTACTGTCTTGTTTGTTAAGTTATTTAATCAGTTAAATCAGCTTTTGTAGAAATCGCCATTTCAGTTACAGAAATAATAATTTTTTATCAAAAATACCTACAAACTTCACAATTTTAACGGGAAAAAACTAAAATTTTTCTCAAAAAAGACATCAAAATAGATGTTTTTTCAAAGTAGTAGACTTGCAGCAATATATATTATAAAACTGTTAAATAATAAGCAATTTCAGAAAAAACAACAGAGTGACGTCCAATATATTTTGTGACATTCAATACATTTTGCTGCGCTTAACCAAATAATTTAAAACAAATTTGAGAGTTTAACAAAAACAGGTATATTCTTTTACAAAAAAAAAACAGTAAATATAAAGTACATAATTCAATATAACTTTAATTTAACAATATAACTTCTGAACCCTTAAAAACAACATCTTAATTTTATATCATTGGAAAGGTATAACCTAACGTAAAAACGTAAAAAAATGAAAATCATAAAAAAGAAAAAAATTATAGTACGTGTTAGTGGCATGGTATTGAACTTAAATAAATTAAGAATGAGTCAACTTATTGCAATATTTTCAAACATTTTTTACTTTTCCTTAAAAAAGATGAAATAACTTTTCCAATAATACTATATTACCGGTAATCGCTCCTAAGTTGATTGAGCTACGTTGTCTCAAAATATACCCTATTTTGGCAGCGAAAAATTAATCTAAAAATTTATACCTTCAAATCTGGTTTTCACATCAATAAACCAAAACAGAAAAAATATTTGAGTCAAATTGGAGATGATCAGCGCAAATGATCACTTCAATGTGAAATGGGCGATATCAGTTAGTAAAAACAAAAAGCAAAAATCAGGTCAAAGTCAATCATAGGTACCATTCTTTTTGCTTTCGCTTATATTCTTCATTTCGTGCCTTATCTAGCTTTATTTTTTCCCCGGTAGCTTCCTGCTCTTTCAGCAGACGTTAACTTTGCTATTTTACTCTTAAATATACAAAAACGAAATACAAAATGAATACTTCAGCCGGTGGTGTGACATATATTAAAAGTGACGTTCAATACATTTGCCACTTTTTAGTTTTTTTTTTTTCTTAGGAATTTTATTTTGCAAATATACGAAAGCAAAGAAATTAATCAAAACCTATGAAACAATTATATTAAACTTTGATTTTTTTGATTTACTATTTTTGCTTTAATAAAACTCGGCGTGACGTTCAATACATTTTTACACGTACTTATCATGATGAACCGAGAACACACAAAAAAATGTACTTTAATATTATTTAATCGTCTTAATTTTTAGAATTTCGTGAGAACTAATCTCTGCACTTTCTTAATATAACTTTCTTAATATAACTTTCTTGTCATCTATACCACTCCTAACTTAAAACTAATGAAGTGTAAAAAAAAAAAAATGTGACGTTCAATACAATGCTTGGGGACTAAATATAAATCGAAAGCCAATTTCGCGATGACAATGTTTTGAGAATAACAACAAAATAAAATATAAGAAATAAATGCTATTAATAGAAAACAGTTATTATTTGTTAAACTTTTGCATTGTTTTCAACCTTTTTTCACGTTTTTCATCAACAAGTGTAACTGGGGACACATGTCATTTTGTATGCAATTACCCACTTACTTTAATATTTTGCAATGCTTCAGGAAAAATATTAATACATTCCAGGCCCGTAGACAAGGGTGGAGTTTTTAGGGTTAAACCCCCCCCCCCCCTTATGGTCCAAAAAGTATAAAAATATAATATATTAGCATTTATATAACTTTACCAATTTGCGAATACTTGCTGCATGTGCGTCTTTTTTCTCTTACAGTGCAAACTGCAAGTATAAAAAGCAACAGCGAAAACATCAACATGCTTAAGTATCGAAAAAAGTTCGATACATCCAATTGAACTTTGTCTACCACCAGCATTTAAGAATTTATTGCGTTAACAGGTGTTACGTGAAAGTGGTGAAATTTTTATTGAGTTTCGTTAGAGAAGTTTAAGAGTTTCTATTGTTAATTTTACTGTGCCAAAACTACAAAAATGATTCTACTTAATTGGCTGCAGAAACCAGAAGTAAAAAAGGCTAGAACGGTGGAAAATAAGTGCTTGACTTAAATGATTTTTCTGAATTTTCTGAATTTCTGACTGTTTGAAAGCTGCGTTTTTTGTTTTTGTAGCGTGTTTGCATTGATTGAATATTAATGGATTCGCTTTTTGCTTGATGTGGAACCCACAAAATCCGAATAATATTATATTTCATCTGTATTGCAGAAAACGTTCAAGAAACTTAGGAATCTGAGAAGTCTTCAGAACTTCCTTTGTAACCTGCGGTTGATGAAAGCTTTAATGTTGACAGCTATGTGCAAAACGATAGTACAAGTTGTGGTATTAATATTTTACTTTTAATGTTTATAACTCTAAGTTTGTGTATATGATTGTAGAAATTGTTCCAGAAATATCATTTGATTCATCGGAACTGCCTTCGACTTCGAGAGTATATCAATGTCCAAATAACGATATTTCCAAGTTGATGAGCAATATTTCCGATTCGAACCACCTTGAAAGTTTTCAAAGCATTTATGTGCCTCCGCAAATTTTAATTTTCCTGCCAGCGGTTCTCGCAAACTCCGATTTAAGCATTCTTGGTTGAACCGTTGGCATTGGTTGGTTTACTCCAAATTGGAAAATGCAGCTTATTGCAAGTTTTGCGAATTTTTTAGCACTAGTTTTGGAGGTGCAGGATCACAACCTCTTGGTAATTTTACCGAATGATAATAAAAACTTTTTAAATAAAATTTTCTAACCTTTTCATTGTGGCCTTTACAAAAGTCAGGAAATACAAGAAAATGTCGTTATTCTAATCGTGGTTATTTTTATATAGAATTTTGAACCGATATAAGCTTGCAAGTAAATTATTAAAATAATAATATAAGATGCTTAATTATAATAATATCAGATTCATTTTTGAAGTTTGTCTTAAAAATTTTATTTTTTTAGCGTCTTTCTGTATTCCAAAATGACAGTGCAACGATAAGCAAGATATATAGCCGAAACACATTGATTTCAACAAACGACAGTTTTGATATTATAGAACACATGTTTTTTATGTTAAATGGGTGTGCATCCTTAAGCATACACAGGGATTGCAGTGTCACAGCGGACGCTGTGTTATTAAAATTAACAAAAAAAAATAAGAAGACTATATATATAAAATCTATCTTCTATATATATAAAAATCAAATGCGTGCGCGTTAGTCTTGTTAAGGCTCAGAAATGGCTGGGCCGATTTTAATAATTCCTTTTTTGTATTGTTTGCCTTAATACAGATGTGGTTTAGAAAGAAAGAAAATTACAAAAACTTCAAGGAGCAGCGGAAAATCGAAAAGATAGAAATTGATAATTTTGTATGGGAATTGCCACATCAGACAACTCAAATTTGGCACACACATTACTTGAATCCTAGATTAGGTTATAGCATACTTGGTTTTTACCACGTCCCTTCTTCTGTCCCTTTACAAGAAACGTAAATTATCCTACTAGCGTACTTTTATTAGCGAAACTGTGCGTCTAAATAATTAAAAGAAAATTCTGTAAAAAACATTCACATATCTTCAAAATTGCACAAAATTTTAGTACAGCGTCTTTTTCTAATAACTTCATTTCCTTAGAATAACAAAAAACTACCAGAAATTTGTATTTTTTACTTTCGTTGAAAATAACTCCGTTTTTTTTTTTATATATTTCATTCAATTTCTTTTCGTCTATAAATTCAATTTAAGCACTTAATAAACCATATTTGAAGAAAGCTCCAACGTATTCATTTTTACTCAAAAAATCCCAAATGCTAAAGAAAAATTATTTGCTTGCCCATTGTGAGGATCGATCCTTGACCACCTCATGGCTTCAAAACTAACAGTTGTGCTGACTATTTTTATTCAAATTGAAATGTACTAAAAAAATTTTCTAATAGAATTCGCAATAAAATGATATGACAGCACAATCTTTTGAATTCGAATAATAGCAGCCTATTACATTCCGTTAATATGGGATATTGGAGTGTTTCATTCAATCAATAATTGAAATTCAATTGGCACCATTTGTTATCGATCATGAATGTTCGATAAAAAATTAATTTCGGGTGGAATCGTGATTGCTCGAATTTAGGACGGGACGAAGTTTGCCGGGTCCTCTAGTATAACAGCCCTATTCTGCTTGTTAACTTAACAAGGAATTGTTAAGGAGCTCTTGTTAATGTTCTTGTTATGTAATGTAAATGTTCGTATTCTGGCAAATCATTTACAATTTGAAAGCTCTCAAAAGCTATTAAAGTTCACCACGCATGGTGAAAATGTAAATGCCTTAGATATAGAGCGTCAGCTGTTTTTATATTGCTCTTTTCTTGCTTATTGTGATTGCTTATGTTTGTTTTTCTACAAGTAAGATGGAAAATGTTAAGAAATAAATAATTTACTAATTGTTTTCAATTGTTTTAAGTTTCAAAATGAATTTTTTTAATAGACAAGCAATTTTCGAGTGTTTTGCAGTCTTTAAAATTTATTTTTTCTTTGATATTCTTCAGTATCAATGCTAAAAAGAAGTAAAAAGTAAGAATTCATCCATTTTTTTTATTTTATTTTATTTACACAGCATATGTTTGACTTAATACTGAACTACCTTTCGTTTTTAAGTTGTTTTCTGTCATTAACAAAATAGTAAAGAAAGGAGCTTTCAAATTATCACCAGAATACGAAACCTTAACAATTTGTTAATATTAACAATTTTGTTAATGTGGTGAGCTTAGTTAAGCTGCCAGAATAGGGGTGTAAATATATAAAATAAACAAAAATAAAGCAAATTAATTTCTGCTTTATGTATTTGGTGTACAAAAAAGTTTTAAAGTGTTTTTTTTCAAGTTTGTGAAAAATTTTTTTCGCTTTATTGTGAAAAATTTGTAACAAGTTCATTTTTCATAGTATTGTCCATTTCTAGCCACTGATTTTTCCCATCTTTCTGGTAGTTATATAAAAAATACTTTTTCATCAATCGATATCAAAAACTATCGATATTTTTTTTTAATCTAAACCCCCCCCCCCCCCTTAGGTAAATCCTGGCTACGGGCCTGAAGCATAGATATCCACAGGGAGAGCAAAGAGGGAAAAGGCCCCTGGTCTTCAGAAAAATTAGAAACCTTATATTATTGTAAAAAAAATAAAAATAACAGTGATAATAAGAACTACTCCCCCTGTCATAAAATTCTAAGGACGAAATGTGGAATTGACATCAGTTGTTGCAAAAACTGTTTTACATTTATAAAAAAAAAATGTTCATGAAGCCACACGCGAGAGAAGAACCCTGAGAAAGCAGAGGCAAGTTGAAATTTTTGACTCAACAATTGATGATGAGGCTATCTTATATGGTCCTGGAACAAATGATTCAACATAAGTTGAAAAAAATCAATATATGCCTATATAAATTTCTTTTAAAACTTTAAACGCGTTTTTTCTCGAAAAGGCTGTTTGAAACCGGTGGACAGCATTACTCAAAAACCATGCCAAGGATCGCTACCAAATTTATTTCTCTTGTTAAGTAAATATGACCGATACTTTCGATCATTCGATTTTTATTTTGGAAAAATACTCTTTTTTATAACCGAAAAAAAGTTACTTTTTTAGTCAAAAATCAGTTTTTTAGCTGCCATTTTGGTAAAAATCAACATTTTCCTAAAATCTTCGATCAAAAACTCAAAAAGCTTCAGCGGAACTTTAATCATTTGTATATTTTGTTTTTAGATAAACAAACTCTGAAAAATCGTATCCACCGCATATTTAAGGTACTTTACTAAGTAACGGATTCCTGCTATATGGTTGAATATATATTACCGAAAAAATCAAAATCTTTTCTTCAAAACATATATAAATATAATGTAAAAAAAAATTACCTAAAATTAACAGGAGCTTAAAAATAAAACTTTTAATTCAAGGTTTTTTTCGCTTAAAAAACTTAAGTAGGCCTTAATAGAAGAAGAAGACAAAAGTAAAAAATTTTTTGTACAATATATTGTACAAAAACAAGGAAAGGGTTAAGATCTCTCTAGAGTAGTGGTGCTCTTTACATGGTTTCAAAAAACATGGTTTCAAGCTTTTGCACACGAAGTAGCAATCGGATCGCTGTGTTTGTACTCTGCGTAAAAGTTTGTTTTTTCTGCTGTGCTGTAAACTTCAAGTCAGTACGCTTGAGCGTTCATGTGGTATGGGAGTCATTTGCTGTTTCATTTATGTACTTTAATATTTTGCAATATTTCAGGAAAAATATTAATGCATTCCTTTCTTCACTTTTAACTTTTTTTAATGTTTTCCATGTAAAAATAGCGAAAAATAAACACACAAATAAAAAAAATTATTATATTGAAAATCCAATACTCGACAAAATTTCCTTGCCCCAAATGTTGTGAGAGCTTTTAACAACTTCTTGTTTCAGTGTAAACTGTGGTGTGCACTCGGAAAGCTCTCTTTGTTGTTGTCTGAACCGTGCGTTGATCACCACTGCTCTAGAGCAGTGTTTCGATTCTCGAATAAAGCATTCGAGTCTCACCACGCATGGTACTACGTGAACATCACTGCTCTAGAGGTTATGAAAACATATAAAAGAGTAAAAGTTATGCTTACCTTGGAAAAACACTCTTTTTTATAAAATAACATTGAAAGCCATGGTGAAAGAAAACAATCAACTTAAGTTCAACATAAATTTTCTTTATTTTCAAAAACTCTTCACTCTTTCACTTCAGAAATGAAACTTAAAATTAATATTTAAAACTATTTTCATACAGGTTTTAATTTATAACTAATCTGCTTCAGTTTTTCACTATCTTTCACTAAGTTTAGTAAAATGTTTGCGGTAAGTTAGCAAATCTTCTTATTTTGTTTTTTTTTTTTCAAATTTAGTATTGATCTCGAGAACACAAACACATACATAGCTACGCTTATGGAGTATATTTATATATGTGGTGAGAATTTGTTTTTTTGTTTATTTACAGTTATAGGTATTTGTCTATTAAATTTTTACACAGACTTATTTTTTAATTAAAATCAATTACAATTAATTACAAAACTAGTCTATTATTTACATAAAAACGCTTTGAATTTGAATTTTTTTTTTTTTTCAATATTATTATCTTAACACATTTAAGTTGCTTGAAATTGTTTTGCTTGTGTAGTATTTTTTTTATATTTTTTTTTTTAAGTATTTCAATTATTGTTTTTTGTAAGTTAAGTATTCAGCCTGCAGCTTACTTCAAAAATGCATTTTAATGAAGTTTCAACCATTTTCATTTACGTTTTTTTAAGAATAAGCACTACTTACGACTGTTTGTGGCTTAGTGATTTCTCTATTTTTTATATATTTTTTTTTTTTCTTTTTTTATTCTTAACACATACTTAATAACTATCAGTTTTCATATAATTAACACATTGAAACAGTTTTAAATTTATACAAAGATATACAGGGTACATAGCTAGTTCTTGCTTATATTTTTTTATGTATCTACAATTTATTAAAAATTCAACATTTCATATTTCAGTTTTATTTTGCAAGACGCTAAATTTTTTTTTTCTTACACGCACACACAATATATATCGACTCAAGCACTCATGCTCTCGCTCAAACACACATTCACCTATGCGCACACCACTTAATGTGTAACAAGAAAACAGCATCAATACAAACGCAATAAATTAATATCTGTCATTTCTCAAGGTAGCTATCACAGAATGAAAGAAAGAAAGAAAGCAGGCAAAAAAATAGGAATGAGTGTAATTCCAGAAAAAATAACAATAATTTTTGCCAAAGCAAGACGATAAAAAAGAATAACGTTAATGGTTTTTCTTTCTTATTGTAATGCTTTTACGAAATATATTTGCCATTTTGTACAAACGGATTTCCGTAGAGCAAATTATTAAAAAAGATCATGGGTCGTTGGCAATTTTATCAACCAAGTTAGTCACAGAAATATACAACCACCCACATACACACAAACAAAAACACACAAAACCAAGCCAGCATACACACATTGAAATTACCCACTCATACACTACTCAGTGCTGCATTAAGAAAAAAAGCTTATCATATATTAATAAAAAAATGAACAATCAAGAGCGCAAAATAACCACAAAGAAAAATAAAATGTTATAAAAAATGCATAAAAAATTTGGCGAATCAAAACATAAAAATCGTCATGCTTTTGCCATTTGTTCATTTTCTCACAATATTTTCATTTATTTAGCAACAGCAGGTGGCTTTTACCACCCAACAAGCAAACAATACAACGCTAATAACACACAGCCACACACACATACGCACACTCACATAAGTACACTCCCTTTGATACAAAAAACGCACCGTTTGTTGTATCTTTTTGCCACTCATACATTCTTTTTTATTTTCATTTCGTTACTTTATGTCGCAGCATCACGAACACTACCATCATCACCACAACAACCACCAGCACCACCACCCCAGTTGACAATGCAATTGTGTACTGTATTTATGTGTGCATGTATGTGCGCATGTATGTGTATTTTATTACATTATTTTGCATCAATTTAATACAATAAAATTGAAATAATTGGCAACATTGGCTCAATTGTGCTCAACTGCTGTCAGCTTTGGTGACAACACTTGAACAGCTAGCGGCGAGGGGGGGGAAGGTACGAAGGGGAAAGGGGGTGAGGGTGGATGATACTTCATGAAGAATATTACTACTTCAAAATTTTACCACTCAAAGTATATCAAAATTATATTCAATCAATTTCGAACACATGCCAGCAACATGTTGCTGAACGCGTGATGTATGCGTGATATTTCAATACATTTCAAAGTATACATTTCAGAGAAATACACAAATGAGATTTTTTTTAGGCAATTCAATGATTTCAATACATTTCAGAGAAATACACAAATGAGATTTTTTTTAAGGCAATCTAAATCAAATATCACTCAATAATACTGAGTAATTGAAAAATGTGGAAATTTAGTTGAAATTATTTTTTTTTGTCTTTCTAAAATGGTTTTAAGCTAAAAAAAAGAACTTCAACTTTTTTGGGTTTCTAGCTTCAAGAAAATCCACTCAGTTTTGAGAAATCTCGTAACTACAGTGTGTTCGAAAAATAACGTTTTTCTCTTAGAATGCTAGTGCGCAAAAAAAATAAGTTTTCATTTGCAATTGTGAATATAGTGCTATTGTGATCGCCAACGCATGAATTTCAGTTAGTATCCTTTGTTCTTTCAAAAGTGTTGGATGTGAGAAAAATGGGTGCCCAATTTAAAAAAAAAGGCTTGAAGCAAACTTCTTAACTTCTTCTCATCCAAAAGGTACAAAATGAACAGTTCAAAAGACAGCAAAATACCTCAAGACTACTTGTGCTTTTGTTAAGAGGTGATCTGATCGTGTTTTGCAAAAACTAGAAATGTTGACGATGAGCCAGGGAGAGGTCGCAAGATCATCACCTTCAAAAGTCAGGATAGAACTCCTTGCATGGATAGCAGATTCAATTTGAAGACATCGATTGCGTTCAGTCTAGTAAGTTCTACTTGGGTTTCAAAATTCTTCAATTTTAATGTTATCGAAGTTATCAAGGTTGACGAGTTTTTTTGTTAAAATTTTTCCTAACTATGCCTATTTTTGATGAATTTTTGAGAAATTATTTATTAGCAATTAAAAATTTGAATATGTTAGGACAACAGATTTCTTAACCAAGGTTTTCTTAACTCCTTAATATTCCCTATTGCATGCACCACACGCTTTTATGAGAACTAAAAGGAATGATACGTTAAAAATTTTTTACTTGAATTATTATTTTCTGGTCTTATGTAAAATTCTACAATAAATTTTGAAGGTTTTATGTTTTCGTCAGTACAAAATTAAATATTAAACAAAAAAAAAAAAAAAAGAAGAAATTCATTGACATTGTCGAGGCTCAAACTCTCAACCTAACGATTATAAAGCAACCGCCCTGCGCTCTGAGCTACAGAACCCATTTATATCATCTAAATAGCAATAAATCAAACAAACTACTTTTAAGAATTTTTTTCACCTTCTGTTGTGAAATTTTGAAAATTTGAATTTGTTTCATAAAAATACAAAAAATTCGTTAACATTGTCGAGGCTCGAACCCACTACCTAGCGTTTATAAAGCGATAATTTTACGGTCTGAGCTACACAACTGACACAAAAATATTGTGAATTTTTTAAATATAAAAATGTCAATGAGCTTTTTATTCATGTATGTATGTATCAAATAAATTCGTATTTAAATAAGTAATTATTTTGTCCTCATCCAGTCTTGAGCTACATTTTAAGTTTCAAAACTCTAGCTCATCGGGAAGTTGGTTAAAAGTGGATTCCAAGATTTGTACGGGACAGACAAACGAAGTGAGCTGATAAAAACATTTAAAAAAGGAAGAAAAAAATTAATTAATAAAAAAAAAACAAGAAATAATAAGAAAATGAGTTTATTTTTCATAGCTAATAACTATGTCTCTATTCAGCGATTAGCGAAGTTAACTGGCATTAGGGAAAGGATTGCTTTTGTCCAAAGCTAGCGATATTACTTGCACGTAGTACGGGCGGTTCATTATATCACAGTCTAAGGAGAAAAATCGTTACAAACTTTTCGCAGTGGTGCAAATATATCTTCTTTATTGTGTTTTATTTATATCCCTTCTCCATTTTCACTCCATTTGTAATGTCCATAACGAGGCATGGCAGGTATACAAAAGTATATATATTCTTGATCAGCCTCACCACCCGAGTCCGTCTGTCTGTCTATGATCACGATTACAGCCGTAATTTTCAAGCTATCATCACGAAATTCGATATTTAAGCTTTTATCTAATTAGCGACCAATCATGTCGCAACTGTACCACATGACCAACGAAGAACTGTTAGTGCTGAATGATACACAACCAGAAAAATCAACTACCGGAGGAAGATCATTCTCCATCAGGACAATGAGAGTTCTTACACATCAGCTTAAACAAAAATGTTTCTGAGTACTTACAACGTGAAATTGATGGGTTATCCACATTGCAGTCCTGACTTTTTTTTTTTGTTTTAGCTTGAACCAAGGATTTCAAGTGGAATACCTATTCAGTCAAGTATGTGGCAAGGAAAGGGCAATCAAGTGAAAACATGTGTTCACAGAAGATCTAAGCGTGGTGGAAACCCAAAGAAACATGTGAATCTGTGAAATTGATGGGTTATCCGCATTACAGTCCTGACTTGGCACTGAATTACTACCATTTGTTCCAACACATTTTGAAAAAGTGTATGTGTCGATCGTTTTTCTACCCCCGAAGGCCGTTGAGACCTTTAAAGAGCTAGTTTCGGAGGTACCAACGTCAGCGTGGCAAAACTGTTTCGAAAATTGGCTCAAACGAATGCAATACTATATTGATTACCTTGGAAAATAATTTGAAAAACAACAAAAGCATTTTCACTGCTAAATATCTGTTTCTTCTTTGTCAGAAGCTAAACTTAAAAGGCAACTCTCGTAATTTTAACTTCAACTAAGCGAAAATCCCGCCAAAGTTATTTGTATGAATAAAATTCCAAAGTGGTTTTTCAAAAATTTGGAGTTTATAACTTTTACACGTGTTTGCGATAAACAACAATCAAAAATAAAACTGTAGCAGTTTTTTACACGAAATTTTTAGTTCTGCGATTAGACCAGCCTTTTTAGATCTGAGGGAGTCTCCCGATGTAACTGTGTCCTTGGTTTTGTTAGATTGGCGCAAAATTTCAAGATGGTAAATTGTGGTTCGTCTATTCTGAGTTGTTCTAAGCCTTTTGTCATGGCTATTAATTAAGATATCTCGCGAACAGCAGTAGGATCTTAGCATTGTGGAGTAAGAATAAAAATTTAATTCGGGCTTATATGGTGCGGTACTCTCTTCCGTGAGACTTGGTTTTCTAGGAATTGACACTGCGTTCGAATGCAGAAGTGGTGTTTGAGCCAATTAAATGCTTTTGTACTACATAAGGTACGCATTTATACCAAACATATCATACACACATACATAGCACTTATCTTTTTCATGGTCGATTGGCTCAGACCATATTATTGGCATTCCAAATGGCATGCTTTCACGACGACTATTCTTATAATCATATAACCGCGATAAACAGGACGCACATACGATTTTTGTCACCCAATCAACACCTCGAATCACTTGTATATTAAAGTACAATTCGTATACTTCTGAAATTTAATGAGAAGTTGTTCTTTAATTTGGCATAATCGTGAATCTGCCGCATACGTTACAGAATCGATTAAGTTTTTGTCACTCATTTTTAATTGGAAAAAATTTTTTATCATTCACTTGAAATAACGCACTTTTTCGACAATGAAAGCCGAAAATTATACATATGTCTAAGCACGAAGTTATATGGGGTTAAACAAGCAAGTATAGAACCGCAAAATGAATTCGTATTTTCTTGGAAAAAAAAGAAAACATTTCTGGAAATTTTTAATAATTCCACAAAAACTAAATGGCGGATCGAAGAGTGGCTTATAAACTATTGACGTAGAATTTCAATACCTTTTATTTTCTTCATTTGTTTTTAAGATCGTGCTTTTTATTCGCGAGATTTCTTAATTAATAGCCATGACAAAAGGATTAGAACAACTCAAAATGAACCATTTGGGTAAACATCATTTTTTTTTAAATTTTGCGCCAATATAACAAAATCAAGGATACAGTTGTACTCGGGAGACTCCATCAACTTCGAAAAGGTGAGTCTTACCACAATATTAAAATTGAACTACAACAGTATAATCATAAAAACTAAAACAAGTTCGTGTCTTTTCTGTAGAATCAACTTGTACGAATTACTTTTAAAACTGTTATATTTGACTTATTGAGGGTTAAACGATTCACATTTTTAAGGTCAATACTGCACAAAATGTATACAAAATTTTATTTTCAAACATATGCAATGGCTATGAAAAATTCTAGGACTTTGATGATTCTTTGCTTTGTATAAATATTAATTAATTAATAATAAACTTCAAAACTTTTTGAACATAATTGTTATTTTAATTAGTTTTGTGTGTCTCATACGCATAGCAAAAAGTAAATCTTAAATTTTAGTTCGAACCAACAAGTCTAGCAGCAGACAGCTCAAACACACACACACACACGTACACTCACACACTAGCATTTTATCACAGCATCAAATAAAGACATATACAATTATAACTACATATAATGGCCTTGTGCTGCGATAAAAACCTTTTTTATGGAATATTAAAACCCTGCGCTGCTGTTCTTATTTTATGCGCTTGCAGCATACAATAAAGTCGACCGTGTCTACATAACATGCGGATCATCGTCATACCATTCATTCATGGTCACACGTAACGTAGCTGGTGGTTGGAGCACATTTTTTACGCCAAACCGGACAAGTTTATGTGTGGCAGTTATGCGCTACATAATTAAATTTTAATGAAAATTTAATGGTACGGCAGTAAATGAAAAAAAGGAAAAAAAAAGGAAAAAAAAAAACGATAAAATTTAAAGTATGAAAACCTGTAAAACAAAAACAATTTCGATGCTGTGACTTTCAAGAACGCATTGGGCACGCTATGAAAAAGTTGCAGTTAATTTCAATTTATTTTTACCTTTGAAGAGGTGAAAAAGAAAAAATTTCTTTTTGAAAAACGAAGCGTTGAAAAACGTAAAAATTTCAACTTTATTGCATGAAGCTTTTAAACAAGGCACATAAGAAAACATTAAAATTATGGCATTTTTTCCGATACTTTAAGAAGTGTGTTAGTTTGTTTGCTTTTATGGGATTTCAAAGAGTATGCTTAGGAGTTTATATTAAACCGTTTTCAAGTATTTTGCGAAATTACTTCTGGTGAAGCTGTTTGTTGATAAAATTTCACTTAAAAAAAACAAATATGAGAAACTGAAGAAAAACCTTTTTAAAATAAATAATAATCACAGCAAGACCATTCTGCTATTATAACATGTTTCTTATTTATACAAGTACTTATAGAAACTGCAGAATTTTTTTAATTTTAAAATACAACAAACTTGCATAAATCCACACATTGAAGCACGTTGACAAATAAAAGATAAAAGTTTAATTAAATATATCTTCACCTGAGTCCACATAAAAAGTGCACATGATCGATATGGCCAGAAAAGGGCAATCAAAGGAAAAAACACAAAAACAAAATACTGAATTAAAAACTCAAACAAAATTTCAATTAATAAGAACAGCATTCAATTCATGCAGTTTATGCCGCCCATTTAAGCCATAATAAGCTGATGTTGGTGTTCAAGACCATGCCACATATACTTATCCTGAAGAAAATGCAGAAACATGCAGAATTTAAATATTCTTAAATTATTCAAAGAACATTTTTTTTTAATTCTTTAAATAAACTGCAAGTGCTGTTAATGTTTCACTTGCCTGCCAACTTGTCAACTTGTGTATGTGTATGTGTTTGTGTTTGTGTTTGTGTTGCCTGCATTTTACTGTAATTATATTAAGTACGTAAGTGAAAATACGCATTCAACAGCACGCCCATATTTGCAAAGAATGAAAGAGAGAAGAAAATTATTAATCGATGAAAAATTCTAGTGGAAAATAATGATGTAATGCCTGAATGAAGCTAGAGTTTAGTATTTATTTTTTTACGTGTAACCTTCCTTGAGATAACGACTTCAAAATCACTTCGAAATAAGTTCAAAATCGCTTCAAAATCAAAATCAAAATCAAAATCAAAATCAAAATCAAAATCAAAATCAAAATCAAAATCAAAATCAAAATCAAAATCAAAATCAAAATCAAAATCAAAATCAAAATCAAAATCAAAATCAAAATCAAAATCAAAATCAAAATCAAAATCAAAATCAAAATCAAAATCAAAATCAAAATCAAAATCAAAATCAAAATCAAAATCAAAATCAAAATCAAAATCAAAATCAAAATCAAAATCAAAAATCAAAATCAAAATCAAAATCAAAATCAAAATCAAAATCAAAATCAAAATCACAAAATCAAAATCAAAATCAAAATCAAAATCAAAATCAAAATCAAAATAAAAATAAAAATAAAAATCAAAATCAAAATCAAAATCAAAATCAAAATCAAAATCAAAATCAAAATCAAAATCAAAATCAAAATCAAAATCAAAATCAAAATCAAAATCAAAATCAAAATCAAAATCAAAATCAAAATCAAAATCAAAATCAAAATCAAAATCAAAATCAAAATCAAAATCAAAATCAAAATCAAAATCAAAATCAAAATCAAAATCAAAATCAAAATCAAAATCAAAATCAAAATCAACATCAAAATCAAAATCAAAATCAAAATCAAAATCAAAATCACAATCAAAATCAAAATCAAAATCAAAATCAAAATCAAAATCAAAATCAAAATCAAAATCAAAATCAAAATCAAAATCAAAATCAAAATCAAAATCAAAATCAAAATCAAAATCAAAATCAAAATCAAAATCAAAATCAAAATCAAAATCAAAATCAAAATCAAAATCAAAATCAAAATCAAAATCAAAATCAAAATCAAAATCAAAATCAAAATCAAAATCAAAATCAAAATCAAAATCAAAATCAAAATCAAAATCAAAATCAAAATCAAAATCAAAATCAAACTCAAAATCAAAATCAAAATCAAACTCAAAATCAAAATCAAAATCAATACAAATTAATTTAAAAAAAAATATGACAAAAAAAAAATTTATTAATAAAGTAATAAAAATGAAAATTTCATAAATAAAAATTAATTTAAAGTTATATAATAAAGAAAAACATGGTAATAATGATATGAATAAAAATGCGAATTAAAATAATAAAATAAAAACTAAATTTAAATAAAGTATAACATAAATTTAACAATCGAAAAATATGTATAAACATGAAGAAATAAAACCAATTAAGAATAAAAATAAAAATTAAATACAAAAAATATATTAAAAGTTAATTTATAATTTCACAATAAGAAAAATATAAAAATATAAAAAAGATTTATATTAAATATTAAATATATTAAAAATATTAAAATATTAAATATATAAAAAATATATGAAAAATATTCAAATATTAAATAAAAATTAAAAAATATGAAGTCAATTAAAGAACTAAATTAATCTTAAATTAAACAATTTTAATAAAATAACAAAAAATTTAAAATAATTACAATAATTATAATATTTAAGAAAAATTTAAATCAAAATTAAAAAAAAAATATAATAAAAAAAAACATTTAAAACGAAATGAAAATAAAATTAAATTAAAATTGTATCTAAAAATTCTTTATATACAAAAAAAATTATCGATAAAATTAAAAAAAATTTTTAAAAAAATAAAAAATATATATATATTAATAAAATAAAACTTCGGTCATAAATAATTAAAAGTATAATTATAGTTACAAATAGAAATAAACAAGGAAATGGTAATAAATAGAAACTTAAGAATTAAAAGAAATTAAAAATGAAAATAATCTATTACAATTAAATGTAGGAAATAGAAATAAAAATATAAGATCGGCTCGTGCCTTACTTTATAGTTATATTTTTATTTATAATTATATTTCTAATAAATAAATAAAATAAAATACAAAATATTAGATTTAAAGGGAGTTAAAAAAAAAATATAACACAGATACAGAAGTTACGACTATGTCGTAACACAAGACGTAGTAGAATTATATAATACTTAAATTAGAAACAATCAAGTTATACACTTCTTATTGATACTAAAACAAAGAAAAAGTTTTTTTAACTTGTTTTGTTTGGTGGTTTTATGTGGTAGATTTCACATTCAATGGCTTACAACTATTAGCTTGCATTTAGAACAACAATTATAAAACCTTGCCGCAGCCCCCGCCCCCGCCATAATTCAATCCTTTCCCCTCACAATTAAATAACAATTATAAATCCATGCTGCAGCCGCGCCTCCGTTGATGCTTTTTCTAAACGGAAATCGGTAGTGGTCGATTCTGTTAAAAAAGCATCCCCTCAAAATTAATTTTGATTCTGTTAAAAACAACATTCTGTTAAAAACAACATGCTCCCAAAAGTATGCTCTATTATTTTTAATCATGAGATTTATGTCTTAGCTACGCTAGATGGCGCTTTTGACTCTAGATGGCGACCGGAAACCGTCGATAAGTAGGTAGCAATCTTAAACAAGAACCATGCCCACAGCAAACAGAAACATCAAATGTTGGCTTTATATTTCATGCAGTTGTGTAAAATTTATATAAGTTAGAGAGTTCAAACATGAATTTTTCTCCCAGTGAGGATCAAGCACACCAACAAGTGCTTACATCAACATTGTACTATCAGTACTTTAGGGACACCAAAGGCTCAAAATGGGCTCAAAAAACGCTATCAACCGCCGCTTGATCACTATTAACCACCCCACTAACCTCCGAGAATGACGTATTCTACGTCAAAAAAATTATTCAAAGTGATAATTAAAGAAATAAAAAAAAAAAAAATTGAGATAAAAAAGTCTGTCAACATTTATTTGTTCACATGCAAATGTTCTTTAGAAACTCCCATATGAATAAAAAAAATATAATATTTTATGAAGTTTATAAAAACGTTTCTTCCACGTGTTTCCGTCTGGGCCTTATATTTAACCATTCTAAGAGAATGGTGTTTGACGAGATGTGTGAGATCTCGCATTGTCATGATGGAGAATTATTCGTCTTTGGCGGTTGGTTTTGCGAATTTATCGTAAGACTTCCGGCAAACAAATGATCGTGTACCATTCAGAATTGACCATCCTACGTTGCTAAAGTGGAACAGTGGCCACATGACCCATTCGGTGGAAGAAACAGGCGACCGTTTGCTTGGCAGTGCTTCGTGCGCGAAGAACTTTTGTTGGATTTGCCTCGTCTTAGAATACCCACACGGTCGATTGCTGTTTTGTTTCCGGCTCATACGCATATATCCATGATTCATCACCTGTCACGTTCTTATAGACGTTTTTTGAAGCAGCACGATCGAAATTTGAATCATATCCTTACACCAATCAGCGCGCGACTTTTTTGAGCGATTGATAAATTATGGGGTATCCAACGAGAGAAAATTTTTTTTTACAGAAAAGTTTTCATGCAAAAGCAAATGTATTGAAGTGGAATTAATGTGCAAGGATGCCTCTATCTCACGATATGTCACATGACGATCTTGCATTATAAGTTCACATATTTACTGCATCGATGTTTAGTGGCATAACAACCGATTTCGGACGACCTTCACGGAATTCGTCGGTGACCGAACTACGACCAAGATTGAATTTACTTTACCAGCGATATACTGTGGTTTTTGATAGTGCTTTATCGTCGTACAAAGAACTGAGTTCATCAACATACTCTTGCTGAGATAATCTACGTCGAAATTTGTGAAAAATAATCCAAAGAAAAACCTTCTCTTGAAATTTTCATTTTTTAAACAAATTGATTTTTTTAACTCAGTGTAAACAAAACAAATAGCACTTGTACATCAAAACGTTTTGAGTACATTAATGCTAAAAAATGTCAAAATGTATGATGGTGATGCCAGATTTTAGTTATTGACATTAGTGTTGCTAGTTCCCGAAATATAAATAGTACTCCTCGTATATGGCTTTTTGAGTACTCCCAATGCTTTTGCGAGTTCTTCTTGCGTTTGGCACGAGTTTTAATCCAATATAGCCTCTAATTCGGTATCATCAAACTTTTCTGGCCATCCTTCGCACTCTTTGTCATCGGTATTGAAATCACCACCTCTAAAACGAAATTTATGAAGTATGTTCCCCCGTAAGCTTTTTTCGTGCATTTGATGACCTTCAGCTGTATTTTTCTTCAAATGAAAGCAGAAAAGTAAACTTTTCCGCAAATTGTGTTTGTTGGCACAAAAGTTGACATATTCGAAGCACAAAAAAACTATGTTGCTTGCACTTCAGCGAAATGACACATACTGAAAAGGAAAGCCTAATAATGAGGCTTCAAAATGAAGTTGGTTGCAATATTGTTCGATTCGATTTAATAGCAGTGATGCCATTTCACAAAAAATCCTTTAAAACTTTTTGTACACCTTACCCTAACATATTACCCTAACAACTAATAAAGGAAATTATTAGGAGAAGTTACATTCATTCAACTTTCAAAATCGTTTAAAGCTTTTAAACTCGATTTTGTGACTTAATGGAAAGCACTTAAATAATTTGAATAAAATCAAATATATTCGCTTTTCAAAAAAATTCAAACGAAATATATTAAAAAAAGTCTTGAGCAATAAGTTTTTGAAGAATTTTATCCCACAGCTGAGTGCCTTCATGCTTTCTAAAGAATTCAATCTTTTAAGCTCATAACTCATGAAAGCAATGCATATTCTTTCAAAACACTCAAGTCTGCTAAATGAAATTTGCACAAAACACACACACACACACACACACACACACAACACTCAACTTCACTCAAAATCTAGCATTTGTGGGAATCTGTTCCAAATTCTTATGTATTTTTAATGTGTTGCAGCTTAGCTCTGCTTCAAACTGAGTATAAAATATGTATGACTAGCTATTTAATAAATAATAAAAATAAAAAAGAAAAATTTACGCAAACATACCAACGGAAGTGTCATAATTATACAGCAATATTAACAACAACAAAATCATGTTGAACATTTTTGAAAACTAAAAGAAAAAACCAAAAAAAAAAATGCAACAAATTTCGGTTGTCATTTATGCGGAAATACCAAACCGGAAATTTAATTTCCGCACTCAGCATTAACAGTTCGAACATTTTTGTTTCAGTTTTATTTGTGATTCATTGACTATTAATAGGCGCGGGACATACTTTTTTATTATCATTTTGTTGTGTTTATATTAAGTTATTCATAAATATTTGTTTTTTTTTTATATACTTGTGCTCTCTATACACAACAGTTCTCCATAGCTCTATAATTTATTGTTTAAATATGTACAAGAAAACAAAAAAAAAAAAAAAAAAAAAACAAAAACAACATTCAAATGTTAAAAAGTTAAAATGCATTGCTCAGCTGTAGTGTTTTTTTTTT